>JARKIA010000371.1:0-130845 GCA_029289565.1 Mycena galericulata | reverse complement strand
TGAATACCGGGATTTCAAGGAACTTCCACCAGCGCTTCTCTCTCAGCAGGGAGCTGTCGGGCCCTCGAGACCCGGGATGCGCGTAAAATGATAACTGCGGGCCGTGCGTTTAGCCTCTGCTCGCGTTACCAGTGACTGTACTGACTATACGTCCGTCTTGCAGCCTCGGCGGACAATGACACGTCCCGGATGATAGCAGCGATAGACAACACGCCCACCTCCCAACCTTCGACATTCCAGTCGTCCACCAAGCTCTCACAAGCGCTTACGCTACACAAGACGACGCGGACGATAAAGCCCACATACCACCCACCGTGGAAGCTTGTCCGTGTAATATCGGGGCATCTGGGCTGGGTGCGCAGCGTCGCGGTGGAGCCTGGTAACCAATGGTTTGCCACCGGTGCTGGCGACCGGGTCATCAAAATATGGGACTTGGCTTCAGGCGAACTGAAGCTCTCGCTGACGGACACATCTCGACGGTGAGAGGCTTGGCAGTCTCCCTCGTCATCCCTATCTCTTCTCGTGTGGTGAAGACAAGGTGCGTCGTCACTCTCGCTTCCCTTTTCTCGGTTGTTCATGTCCATTCTCGCTCAGATGGTCCGCTGCTGGGACTTGGAGGCCAACAAGATCATCCGTCACTACCACGGGCATCTTCCGGCGTGTATGCTCTGTCCCTCCACCCCACCCTCGACATACTCGTCACCGCCGGCCGCGACGCCTCCGCCCGCGTCTGGGACATGCGGACCAAGGCCCAAATCCACGTCCTGTCCGGGCACACGGCTACCGTCGCCGACGTGAAATGCCAGGAGTCGGACCCGCAGGTCATCACGGGCAGCATGGATTCCACAGTGCGGTAGGTCCCTAGTCCTCTCCTCTCTTCTGCCGTCTTTTCATTCATGTACGTGCAGCCTGTGGGACCTTGCCGCGGGGAAGACGCGCGTAACGCTGACGCACCACAAAAAGTCCGTCCGTGCACTGGCCATCCACCCGACGGAGTACTCTTTCGCGTCCGGGTCTGCGGGGGGCAACAACATCAAAAAGTGGAAATGCCCCGAGGGCGCGTTTGTCTTCAACTTCAGCGGGCATAACGCGATCATCAACACCCTCTCCGTCAACTCTGAGGGCGTCTTCTTCTCTGGCGGTGCGTTCCCATTCCGCACCTCCTAATGTCACGCAATGGCAAGATGCTGATGCTCATACTCGTAGCGGACAACGGCTCGCTCGCGTTCTGGGACTATAACACCGGGACGTCATTCCAGAACATGGAGGACGTGCCGCAGCCCGGGTCTCTCGAGGCTGAGGCGGGCGTGTTCTGCTCGACTTTCGATATGACGGGTACACGACTGATCACGGGCGGAGCGGATAAGACTATCAAGGTGCGCCCATCATTCGCTAACCTTCGTGTGCGACCCCGAGTGATGATGATGCTGACATTGCCCTAGATCTACGCCGAACAATCTCAGTAGTGGGGTCGTTTTATCGTTGTACCTTTATTCAAGATTGTCTTCATGTATTTCAAATGGGCTCCGGGCGAGCCTAAGACGCCGCTTGCTCTCGTCTCGCTCTGCCCTAAATCGGACGTTGTCACGACGCTGCCAACTCCATAACTAAATACTTACACAGAAAGGCATGATACATGAAAAGTGTGTCAACGATACATGAAAAGATGACAACAGAAAAACGATACAGACACGTTGCAAGACGCGCCACAAAGAATTGGCTACAAGAAAAAACGTGGGGAGCAGGCAGTCAAGGATGGACAGGTGTTTTTTTTGGAACAACAGAAACATGAGCAGTGGGATGGTGACAAGAATCAGCCGGCCCATCCTGTCAGGGAAGACGAACACCCGAAGGCGGCGTCGTCCTCCCCTTTTCTCGATGACGATGCTGCGCGGGCGGATGCGGAGGTAGAAGAGCTAACGCTAATGCTGTCGTACCCCACTTTCAGGGGTGGTGGGTATGAGAGGCAGTGGTAAGGGAAATTAGCGGGTGCGGCTTCCACATAATCCTGTAGCGCCGGGGTGGAGATCGGGGGCGGGATCGGTGTGGGCTGCACAATTGGCCTCAGCCCTAGTGACGCCCCAGATTCAGCTTGAGACGCCGACGAGGCTATTTGCGCTTCTGGAAGAGCTGCGGGCCCTGGTGCCATTTGAGGGCGGGGGCGGATCGCTGTTAATGGAAAGTGATTGGGAAATCCACCCTGCGCGTCCGGACGCGCCTGGAACTGAGGAGCGTATAACTCGTGTGATGCCTGGGTGAGAGCTCCATACTCTGTGCTCGTTGACGCTGCGAGATAGGTGTTGTGCGGAGATGAGGGGAAGGAGGGCGGCGGGACAGTGGGGAGGGCAGGGACGCCGTGGAAGGCGGGATCCTCGTGAAAAGACGCCTGCGAGCCGGTCGGCAGCGGGGATGAATCGTGCTCGCTGGAGAGAAACCGGCGTAACGGAGGATTCGAAGCAAAAGGCGGGTAAACCGGGGAGTGAATATTGTGAGAAGTGAGAGACATATGGCCCCAAGGGAATCCGGGGCCTGCGGGAATGGCAGCCGGAGAAGTCGCCAGACCGAGAGGGTAACTCTCAGGACCGGGCATTGAGGCCACTGGTGAGGAAGGTAAAGACAAAGCGGACGAGGAATAGGGCGATTGGTCGGAGGGGTCTCCCTCCGGGGAAGATATCGGTTGATACAACTGCGTTTGACGAGGAGCGTAGGCATCGGCGTTGCGGAGGTGTCGCGAGGTGAGGGTACGGTCGGCACTGGGATTGGAGCGCGAGCGGCCGCCAAAAGACGATACTGGCGGGGCGCCGACTTCTGGCAACGGTATGGAAGGAGCCATGATTAGCGGAGTCGGCGCCTTGCGGTAGCGGTCGCGAACTTGACCGTCCATGACGAAAGGTACACGGGCAGGCTTGGCACCGTACACTTTTTTCTTCGTCAACCCATGAACTTGCTGTAATTTGGAAACCAGGCTGGGCGATTTCGATGATGGATCATCAAGGGATTTGGTCGTGTACATATCCGATGGAAAGAACTCTCTCGGTGCTCGGGAATTCAGCGAATCAGCCTGTGTGATACTGATGAGGACATGTCGCGCGGTGTCATGTTTTGCGAACCTTGGCTGCTGAAGAAACTACGAAATGAGATGATTTTTCATCCAAAGCAATAAAAGGAAATTACGCACTAGAGTCGTATTTCGATGGGGCGGAAACACGAAATATGAAGGAAGTAGAGTATTTTGGTAACCACAAGGGCTCCTCCGTGTTTTGTTGCCATTTCAACTAAGTTTACATTATCGTTAGTCTTCCGGGATAAGTGGGTGCATATCGAGTATACCGTCTGTTCGAATAGGTTTGGTAAACGCCCTGACCTCAAATTCGACGTAAGAGCCAAATGCAAGCGTATGTCCTCCTGAATACCTCGTTCAGATCGGTCGAAAGAAAAAGTGCTGAAGTACGATATTACATACCTGGGTCAGCATCTTGGCCAGTTCGTGCCACGGGTCGTGCGGGGAATGTCCATGTCCAAATTCTGTAGGAGTAGTAGCGGCGACAATGATGAGATGACGGACCTGAGCCGCAGCTTGGGACGATAATAACTTTTCGAAAGGTTAGTTTTTTTTTAAGGTGATAGAGCACTGTCCCCAACCTCGACACCGGCCTGAATCTGAGTGGTAGATATTCGACCATCTGGTTCTTGATTGAATCGAAGCTCTTGCAAACCTACTTCCAGACTGCCGAACTGTCTGGCGACGGCACGATGGAAGTCGCGAGAAGCTGGATTGCTTTCCGAAATAAATATGTTGGTCTGGAAATTCATCAACGAGGCAAAGAGCCATGATATTTCACACATACGAAGTGAACGGGATGGGAACCCATGAGCTGCTGGACGAGCGTTGGTAGATAGGAATCCCGGAGGTCGGGCCAAAAATTAACCAGCGCAGGCGAGTTCTCAATCAAAAGTAGAAAGTCGTGAGGGGAAGAGTCAGAATGTGACATGTTTTTCAGCCCTGGCTGGGCGACTGCTCCTGCTCGTCGTGTCTGGATTGGTTCGGAAAGGCTTGAGATCACCGACATACCCGAACACTATTCAGGATCCTACAGAGAGGCTAGTGCGAATGATATTGGCGAAGTTCGTGGGTCGGGTGCGACTGCGACAACCGAGATGGTGGTAGAGTCGTGGCTACGTAAGCCTCGTCCAGTGCAATGCTGCAAGGATATTACGGGAGAAACGAAATATTACTCGTATCCACGACTAACCGTTCTGCAGAGTGACTGGAGAACAGCGACAGGATTTGAGAACGGTACACCGGAAGTTGGTATGGCGAACCAAGGAAGTTCACGGAGGATCAGCCGACTCTGGAAGAAGAAATCCACGTGTAAGGGACACGGGGCAGTGACCCGGGATCAGCTGTGCCCTACCGTGCGCCCTAAAAATCGAGAACGGTAAATGAGCCAAAAGTTACTTCCATGTAGGAAGGGCGAAGATGCCGGGCAAAGCCTCTCTCAATAATTTCTGCATTTCGACCTACATCAGATCTTCAAAACACGCACAGCCCGGCAATCGCGATACCAGATCCATGTCGCGATATGGATAATGAATTACATACCATCTTGGCTGCAATTTGTTCAGGAGCGGGTTCCTTTTGAGCAACAAGAAGAATCGGCGCCTTGTCACACTCCTGTGTCAAAGATATCCGTGGAGTTTAGCCCACCAGGTCGTGAAATATCGTAGCGGTCGGTCGGCGAACCATCGCCCTGCTAAAAACCGTCACCGTATAGAGTCGCCTGTAGGCAGTCTGACAGCGCAGGGTCGAACGGTACATCTATTAAGAGGTCACTAAATGGGGCACAAAGCCTCGCTTTTTCTTCAATGATGTCTGGAAATTAAAACTGGCCATAGTTGAAGATCGTCTGTAGAAGGCAGGGAGCCAAAATGTACGTACCCAGAAAAAGGCGGTTGTCGGACATGACTTGGGCATGACGCAAGAATCCAAATATGTACAATCTTGATCCGACAAGTTCTGTTTACAAAATCAAACTTGAATGGAAGCAGGAACACGATAAAACGGTCTGCGAAGGGAATTAAAATGATTTCTCACAGTGGTTGAGAGGATGAGAATACTAAATAGTACGATTCGGCGCTGTCAGACTTTCAACTCAATCCAGGTTGAATTTTAGCGATTTTTAGGTAGCACACAACGACTGGTACTGTACATAGACACAGCGGACTTGAGTGTGAAGGCGACTACCCGTTTGAACCGTAGACAAAATTTGACTGCGACAGGATCCCTGAAACACGCGTAACATCAGGCTGCAGTCGACAAAAATATGTTTATAAATCAAAGAAGCAACACATTGATCGACTCACATTAGGCAGCGAGGGAAAGGGTACTAGAAACCCATTTCAATACTTCCTGTCTGAATTTTTCCGGCTGGCTGATCCACATGAAATGTTCAGCGTCATCGATATCGACGACCTTCAAGTTTTTCCACCCTTCAACCGCGTTGAGTGTTTCTTCCCGAACGATAATCCGATCGTTCGCGGCGTGAACAACCAACATCGGCAACCCAGCGTCGCGTCCCGCTGCAAGGAGCCCTTTCGTGTCCTGTGTACGACTGAGCAGGCGTACAGTAATTTCGCGAGGCTGAATGATGGAATTGCCCAGACACGCGAGGTAGAAAGTGTATGGGAGAGACTTGTGACCGAGCTCTACGAATGAGATGGCGGCTTTTTGATAGTCGTCGACATTGGCTGTTTGCATGAGCGCGGGTAGGAGGACGAGGCAGGCGGGGGTTCCGACTTTGGCGAGTGTTGGTCCCATATATGGAAGGGCGCCGACGTAGATGACGCCGGAAACATATGTGGGAGGCTTGAACGATAATACATCGGTGATGAAGGTCGCTAGAACGGCGTTGAAACGGTGACTACGTTTCCTTAGAAGACGGCATACCTCCTAGGCTCCTACAATTCCAACTCAAATAAGGACCCAACAAGCAGGGATAATCCGTGATCTTACCATCCCAGAACGAAAGGCTGCTTCAGCCCGAAAGCCTCGACGACTGCGTCAAAGTCCTCCGCAAGACGCTGAGATTCCCAAGAGGCCTCGTCCGCCGGTTTGGCGCTTCTCCCATGACCTCGTACATCGTATCGGACCTGAGCACTCGTTAAGAATTCCATTGCATGGAGAAAAAAACTGTAAAGAGTTCCGCTCACCAAGTAGATGTCGTTGATCCACTTAGGATCGCTGAATATGGCATCGAACGCAATTGAGCTCATGGAAAACCCGTGCATGAAGACAATAGCAGGCTTTGAGGAGTTGCCCAATGCCTCGGCATAGATATCCGTGCCATCTGCAGATTTCACGATTCGTCCCGACGACATTGAGTGGCTGAGAGTATTGTTGATGACTGAGGTGAGACAAGGAGGAGGCGTGGGTTGGGCGTGGGCGTCTTCGATGAGGAGAATTGTGATAGGCGAATGCCGAAGTGATGGCAGTGGACTGACACCGGAAGCAGTGGGCGGGGCAAGTCGACGGTGCGAGCGGGAATACCGAATTCGCGAAAGAGCCACTCAGCTAGGGGTAATCGAATTAATCAAAGCTGTGCCGTCACGGGAAATAACCGTCTTGCTCTAAATTAGCGACGAATCGAATCTGGGCGCGCGGCAACCCCCGCAGTGCAGATACTAAGCAAGCACAACACCTTTTCACCAATTTGAAATGGAACACCGAGACAGAGAGCCAGATCGTGCATTCCAGTTGAACCGTTATCGATATTCGCCAATAAATCGTTGAGTCGGTGGATTCGACATAGGGCTCAATATTCAAGTGCTGGACGAGAAGCAGTAAATATTTGGTGCATCAGCGCACTAGCAGCATGAATGGACGTACTATCGAAATAAACTCGGGCTTGTAATAATTTTGCTCGGAATCCTCGGATGCGATAGTGAGCCGCCAGGTGTGCCCCGAACGCGGTAACCGAGTCCTGAAAGGTGCTGCTGATGAAGGGCTTGGCTGCGTGTGCCATCGGAGTGTCCGCGACTTACTGTCCATGAATCACAACACCAAGTTCCCTGTCAAGTTAACGTACCAAGTCAGTGGGACCAACGTTTCCCTCAATCCGGATATTGCCGGGCAACATTCGCGCTTTCCATACAGTGACAGAGAGAAGTCAGAACCACACACGGTTGGAGTTGGTTGAAGGAGTGAACGAACGTCATCAACGCGTCGCGTGACAAAACGCGTGGTGCGTGACCTAATTTGGACCTAATAGCTCCCAGACTCCACTATGCGCTGCTAAATGACCGCGTATTTGCCCGCCATGATGGTATTGCGGAGCGAGTACCGAGACCTATAAAATACGGGCTGTCGCTCCTTTTCAATCATAAAAACGAATCCACCTACCCACCCACTCACACAACTTGATATCACGAACCTTTCTCTTACAACTTCATTCACCTCACGAATAAATCATGGTTCGTCTTCTATTTCACTTACGAATATATTCCTTCAACTTATACGATTTTCAGGGATCTATCTTCAGCGCAATTGGCCGTGGCATCAACGCTATCATCAGTGCTATCGCAGCCGTAATAATGGCCATTGTCGGAGCCATCACAACTGTTCGTTTTCTCTCCCGCGTGTCCTTCCATTCATGTCTGACCATTCAATACAGGTAATCGTCACAATCTTTGACGTGATCGTCGACATCCTCTGCTGCCGCTGTGGTTCGCGGAGCGGAGGAGGCAGACGCTCCCGGCGGCGAGGCGGCATGAGCGGAGGAGGCATGGGCGGAGGTGCCAGATACTAGAAGCCTCGTTGCATGACCGTGTCCCCCCCCACCGATACCCGCAGACTATGTATTAATAACGATCTAACATGTATCTGACCCTCGAATATTAATGGTTGAACATCACGAAATCACATTGGCTGAACATTTCGGAGTATTGCAAATGGATCCATCGGTGCGTAAATAATCCATAGAATGTGAACTTCGTTATTGCATGCATCGTCACGATCAGCATTCCTGTAAAATAGCAAGTACGCCGGAGTCATGTTCAACTTCGTTTTCAATCTCCTATTTGAGCTGATCGATTTCTATAGTTCCGTCCCAATCTCTTTCAAGTTCGTAGCACTTCCGACAATTGGTCGGACGCTTCCGCTCGTCGAATAGAACCATACGTTTAAAAGTTACTCATCACTTTATATCCATTCCTTTTCTCGGCCGGACGAATGCTGACCTATGAAAATACGACAAATTTATTGCGGTAGAAATCGTCTGGTAACGATGTCCGACCTTACGATGTCAATACAGGCGTTTGTATCCAGTATGCGAAGTCGGCAGGCGCAAGACTCGGCTTCCCATTTCCGGTGTTGTACACCCCAAATGCTGCCCCTTTGAAAAAGAAGCCACTACAGTAGTTGTCAGTCAATATTCGCCTCCGATGAGAAGTGACGAATGGCCCACGTACCCGATAGGCGGAACCGACAAAAGTACCGAGTCGATGGTAAGTGGGAAGCTGAAATCCGCACTGGTTCCCTCCGCATAGCCCAAAGAGTACGACGTCGAGTTTCCGACGATTTTGAGTCGCACTGGGCCCGATTTGGTGGTCAGCGGATAGCAAGCCACCTAGCAAATGAATTAAGATCCATGCAATTTTGAACGCGAATAAGTGATTCGCACCGTTGTGATCGTGCTGTTGGTATAGACGATGGCCCACGGGCCGACCTGGGTAGCTTGGACGTTCATTCGCGTGATGATCTGTCTGCCCCCGTTCCCGTCGCCCACGATACCAATGTCGTTGTGCAGCTGGTCAGAATAGAAGATCGTGACACCGGCCTCTGTGAGGTTGGTAGGCGCGGCGAAGTCCAATTCAGTTTCGAAGGTCTCCTCGTAGCTCGTCTGTTTGAGAAGAAGTGCGGGGTTGTCCCTATCCCCAAGCGCAAACGCGTTGGCGTTCATCCGCAGATATCCTGGACACGCACTAAGGGAGTAGAACTTTTTATACGGCGTGCGCAAGAAATAGAACGCCAGGTCGAGGGTCTGTGTCGTAAAGTCGTTGAAGTAGTTAGCCAGCGGCGACTTATCGTCCAGGACACCTTCGATGTGTTCGCTGAGAGGCTGTCCGCCATTGTAGACCGGCCACCCATCTTCCCAAGTCACCGGAAAGAGGAAAGTCTCGCGTCCTAAACGAGAAGAAGCATCAAAGAGGTTGAAGCCGTCGTAGTTACAAAAACCAACCAAGTTGTTGATGGTTGAAATCACCGTCCTGTGGCCTGACACCCAAGGCCACGCCCCACCACGAGCCATCCGGTGCTTGGACGATATCGGAATGGCCGGTATCCTGGACAGGTAAGGAAAGATTGGCGCCGTTGAACAGAATCGGATTTTTCGGGTTGTTTTCCCATGGCCCTGACGGCGAAGGACCACGTTGAATTGTTGAACGATGTTCAGGTCCCGCTCCGCCTGTTCAGTGATATAACGGGCGAAATTACCTCGTGCGGTTTAACAATACCTTCGGCAATGAGCAGATAGTACGTTGAGTTGATCAAGTAAATATGAGGGCCTTCTGGCCTGGCAGTTGAATTGTCCGGGAGCGTCCCATGAAAGATAAGCTCCGCCTCCGTTAAAGAATTACCAGTCGCAATGTCGATTTTATTCTGATAGATGCCTTGTATCACATGTAAGCATCACACCTCTCGAGGCAAAAAAAAACACTCCAGTACTGTATATTTTGTCAACGGCGTCGTTGATTCCTGACCATGTGCTATAGACGTCGCCGTTCGTGTCCCAGAACACATCCGTGTCGTAGCCGAGCGCATCTGGCCCAGTAGTCTTCAACACACAATCCCGAAAGTTTTGAATATTCGCATTACCGTAATAAACAGGATTGCTCCAGTTATTCGCAAAGATGTCCTTGGTGGTAACAAAAAATGATCTGGGGAAGAGGCGATACTCGGCTTGGGGACAAATCAGTATTCTGTGAGACCCAGCATCGCGAAACAATTCTCACCTGTGTACGCGTATCTCGCAGTCGAGGAGAGGTAATATGTTTCCGTGGGGGCGTGGTAGCGCAGAGTCGGCGCCCAAATCCCTACGCGGCAAAGCTGACTCTTTCGGGCCAGAAAGCCCATTCGCGAACGAACACACCTGCATCGATCGGTGTCCCGAATAAACTCAGTTGAGACGGGCGGTTCAAGCCATGCCCGATTAATTTCCATGTCACCAAATCTGAAAGAAATTTAGCTATTTACTTGACAACAAATTTCAGAGCGGACTTCGGTCACCTGTGCTGTGGTAGATGGGATGCCCCGGAAAGTACTCAAAACTCGATGTGGCGATGAAATAATCGGACCCGACGCGCAGTAGGCTAGGATCGGGGTTCCAACCGGGAAGTATCGGATTCAGCAGTCCAAGTACTTGGACTGGACGGCATCAAGATGTGGTTCACTTGCGGGCAGAGGACTTACCAGGTAGTAAAAGGACGATATAGCTGAGGATAGAAAACTGCATATTCACAGCATGGATGACGATGAGATTTTTTGGGCGGGACGAGTCTTGTGTCGAGGTTCTTATATGCAGACGGAATCATGGGTTGCGCATCAATCTGCAAGCGAACCTGGTCAGCTGAACGCCCGTGCCGTGGTTGGCGGGCCGGTTGAGAAAACGATGCATCCAAAGGACCGGTCCATTACAATGTTCAACGAATCAGAGTCCATTGGCAATAATCGGAAAACAGTCGCGACGATTGTTGAGAAAGCGAAATCAATGCCAGCAAAGGCGGAATCAATGCCAGCGCCTGAACATAAACCTTTTGGGTTGAACGCCGATAATGAGTGGCATACTAGGCGAATTCATCTCTTCTACGACTGCGAGGAAAATGAGCGGGAGCAAGAATCAGATTGAAACAGAACCCGCAGTCATCCACGGTATTTCGGACGAACCCATAGATTCGCGATAGAGAGTTTTCATGCACGACAGTTGCCGGAACATATATAGGCTTTTGGAATGGAGGATAAGCCTGACCAACCAAAGGTTGAATCATTAGATCGGCATCGCCCATACGGGACATTTCTCGGATGGCGCAAATTTGGGCACACCCTTAAATGTCCGTAGACGAGGGATGCATTGCGCCAGGTGATGCATCACCACCGTTTCATCTCCTGTCGAGAAGGACGTGTCAGCGAACCGTTTCTCCCAGATGCCTGCAATCAGAGACGGGTCACCATACTGTCACCAAAGAAATGATGTGTACTCGCCCAAATTCGAGAGTTGCCAATCGGGGTAGAAGTGCCCAGAAAGCGATATACAGAAGGAGGACTGAGGGGAGGGTAAACAAAGAAGGAGGCTCGAAAGGGGAAAGAGCGTAGCTCACAGGCGTCCAGTTGCGATGCTGGCAGTCATTTCAGTAGCGTCCAACACTTCTCGAAATAAACAACCGGCTTACGACGACCTCCGCCATGATGCTATCTCCAACCACCAGGTTGAGATTAGACAGGCCAGGCAAGCGGCTCGCAAGCAGATCAAACGCATCGACCGTGAAGTATGTAAGGCCGACTTGAAGCTCGCAAAGCCCTGAATCGAACGGGCGGTGCGCGAATACCTGAACAATCTCCATGAGCTCGCTGTGTGTCAAAAAGCAGTCTACCAGACACAGCCGCGTCAGCGTGTCGGCGGAGCGTCGCAGACACATCGTCGTATCGTCGAATGTATCAAGGAGAGGCGATTTCAGCGAACGCAGATTTCCCAAGAGGGTGTGATCGGAAGCCAACGCTGTCGATAGGCTTGCCCAAGTACTCCGTGGATTCGATGTTGTGTCGGACGACGCCGCGAATGACCGCCCAATCTCCACGTTCAATAGGGTGTCGGAGTTCGTGAGCAGGATTTGTACTAGGGCTCGCGGGTCTGCAAGATGCTCCTCGTCAAATGCGAGGCGCGCCACCAACGTGCACAAGTGCGGAAATTCCTGGAGCGCACTCAATAGAGGAGACAAGTCCATCTTTGACGCAGACGCTATGAGGAGACTCCAGATAGAGCGGCGGAAATGATTGACGAAAGGCGCGATAGATTCGCGCAGGAGTTTGGCACTGTGCTCGTGTACGCGGTGATCGTGGTCGAAGTGCAACTCCAGTTCTTCGAGATTGTCGAAGTCAACGGTAGACAGCAGGTTGGTAAAATTTCCCAGCTGTGCGTGAAGCGTCAGCTTCCGGAGGCTGACGCCAAACGCGGCTCGCGCGGTAGTGAGGAAGCGCAGGGTGTCGGGTGTGAGGGAGAGGTCGCGCCATTCAAAGCTGTATTCCGTTATATGCGTCATGAAGCGTACGGCCGCCGTCATGGCCTCCAGGATGTCATGGGCAGTGGCTAGCTTGCCGCCGCTCGCCTTGGATGGCCGGCGCATATGGCGCGAGAACCACCGCTTAGAGTTCACCACATACGAGGGCGCTGCTGATGACTTCCCCATCAAGAACTCCTTCTGGACAAGATATTCTATGAACCAAGCGCGAACATGCAGACGGCGCACCCGTCCTGCTACCGACGGAGTCCTGGAGTCCACCGTGACATGAGCGCCAGGCATCACCTGCAATAACAGATACTCACCTCAGACGAACCAGGGACTTGATCATGGATCCATCGAGCATCGTCCAGTGTATCTCCCGATATTTGGCATCCATTACGATGTTATATAGCGCTTTGTTGACTGAAATCAGGGGGAAAAGCTGAGGATATGGGATGAACGAGGCGACACATTGCCAGATGTCGTGTGGAAGTAGCGGAACCATTGGTAGGAGACAACGGTGCGTGTCCACTGTCGCTTACAAGGCGGTGCTACAAGCTGTCGCTTAGAAATAACGGGATCGGATATACGGCCCGATTCACAGGCCAAAGGATGCCGAAGTTGAAGTTCGATCTTCCTTCCGTCCAACTCAGAAAATAAAAAAAAATACAGAGCGTTAAAACAGGAGTGCATTTGAGTTTCGCGTACGAGAACTACTTATTTAGCAAGATAGGTTGAGATTCGTCAAGGATGGGCATATATAAAATCAAGAAGTCGATCTTTCTTGAAAGCAGTAGAGGGAAAGCAGGGGCGTCAGTCGTACGTGTCTGGCTGTGCCGTACCATAGACCGGCAGAATGGCTGGATTAGCATGATCGTTGAACGCATATCGAACTGCGCAAGGAGTTGAGTAGATCTCAGCGGCGCTCGAAGGGAGGGGGCCTCACAGATTCGATGTTCCCCAGCGTCGAATACATCACCGAAATAATCTTCTGTGTGTGAAGCATTACACGGCCAAGCAAAATCGCCGCACTCCATTTCGTCGCCGTCATGACTCCCAGTCTCAGGCTCCCCGTACTCGTCTCCGTTCTGAGAACCTTCACCCGGTATTTCAGCTAGACGGTATCCAATGGGTCGGCCAGATCTCTTATCAACATTCCCACATTTTGTGGAAACGTAGAGAACGTTACGGCTGGCATCCCAAGCCATCCCCTTTACCTCATTGTTTCCCGTGGAGAGTTCATAAACCATCTTAGATGCGCGGATATCCCAAAGCTTAACGACCTCTTCTGAAGACGACCCCGTAAACACCACTTAAACGAGTAAGTTTAATGAGCCAAAATAGTGAACAACGTACGCACTGGGTATCCCGTCGGGATGAACAAGGACAGCTTGACATCGATCGGCATGGAGTGAAAGGGTGGGTAACGGGGTGCGAGTATCATATAAACGCACATAGCCATCCGCGGCGGCAGTCAAAAAAACTTGTGGGTCAGTGTCGCTTGTGGAAAACGCCATTATTCGGCGGTAATGTCCTAAGTATCGGGCCGCGGCCTTCGCGGTATCCAGATCGACAGATATGAAATCTGGGCTGGGTCGCTCGGCATCCGAAGCGCACAACATGTTCCCGGGGAGATTAGGATGGATGTGCCACGTGAAGGGGAAGAAATTGGGATCAGTGAGCTGAATGATGGTCGTCGGTGTGCTGCCCGTAGACGGTTCTTCGTGATAATACGGGTATCGCTCGCCGATGATTAGATTTCCCTCGGGTCCATGCGTCTCGAGCTCGTCCAGATTCCAGAAAGCTATAGAACCTCTCCCCGCCCGAAGGATGCGACCAGGAGCGAAGACAGAAATGGGGCCCGGATGGTAAGGAGTGCTGAGCGTGTGCGTCGGACGCCCCCGATTGTATATCTCCCCCGACTTTCTATCACCCCAGGCGAATGTTTTGGCGCGCGACCCATCACCAGCGATTAAGAGTTTGTTCACCTCATCAACACCTACGGCGGTAAATTCATCTTCGTATCCTTCGTCAAGACCAAAGGGGGCATGTCTCGCCGTAAGGGGGAAATCGAACTCGTCAGTTTCATCAAGAAGGTAATAGGTGAGCACAGGGTCACGACTTTTCCAACCCGTCAAGGAGGTGAACATCAGGCAGTTCTCACTTTTCGCGATGGCGGTCGGCAAGGCTGAAACCTCACTAGAGATCGCGCAGCGAGCTTGGATCACGGCGTTGGCCAAAAGGGAAGGATGGGAAGGGCCTGGAAAGTCCCAGTTGAACCGAGACAGAGGGGTGCTCAAATCATGGGCTCTTGGGCTAGTAAACCAAGGTTCGCGAAAGGGTAGCTTCTTCTCGGAAAATATACAACTTTCTGTGAAATGTGTCAGATATACGGAAAGACGATAGTGTCGGACAACCTGTGTCTTCCGGTGCAGGCTTTTCTGCTGATGGCCATGTCGTTAGCTTCTCAGCCGCCATATACAGTAAACGCATACTTTCAAGCCCTCCCAACAAAGGAAACTCGGACGAGTGCGCAAACGACGGTAATGGACGGTAATTCCGCCGGCGTACCAGTTCAATTCCGATGTTGATTGTCCGATTCACCCTCTCGACAATTTCGTAGAAATCTGGCTCGTTCGGACTGGTGTCCCGCACCAGATCGCAAGCATGAGTGAGAACGCGGAGAGGGATACTCTGGTCTTGCTCCTGTGACGCCTGGCAGTAGCCTGGTTTATCCGGGTTATCCAGAGCATAACGAGAAAGATCCGCCTCGAGGACTGCACAAGCTTCGTAAACGGCTTTGAGATTCATGCGTAAGTGGTGGAAAGAGAGCGAAAAAAATAATGGCGATCACGCGTATTAGATCATTGATGGAATCAAAACAAGACCAACTTCAAGTTCAATCTTGAATCGAGGTTTGACTTGCTATTCAAGACGGTGGACGGAGATGAACGGCAAGTGGAGATATGACGCGTTAGACTGCCAGGGCCAGACTTTGCTCAAAAATCAAAACGTCTATCGTGTAGATAAACTGGTGAGTGGATCCAAGATCTTCAACAGAACAACAGCACTCGACGAATCAGAGAACTGAGCTGCCGCACAAGTTTCTTCCTTCCTTACTTTTCCCGCCCGCGAACGCAGTACGTACGCCCCTAATTTAACCTGGATTCTTCTCTCCATCCAGTTCCGTGAACACAGGTCACCCAATTTTGTGAGTGAGTAACAGGCTCGTAAATTTTAAAAGAAGGGCACCGCGGAATGCAGTAATGTACTGAAGAGGAGCTTTACAGCATCTGTGTCGCAAGATGGGGTCACAGATCGGCTCGTGCCTTTTACATCGGAGTTTTTCGGAGAGAATCCATTTCTGTCTCCTGGGTGATACTCACAACCACCCCGGCACTTCTGCTGCCATCGTTCGTCTGTAAAGAGTCAATGAGACCTTAGTCGGGAATTCAAAAGGCACTGACAGGGAGGAATCCCAACTCGCCAAGGTCGCGAGTACCGGCAAGGTCCCGTCCGAGAGACCCACGTCGATTAAGCGTCTTGTCGGTTATACAGTAAGCCAACAGGGTATGTGAAGGGTTGAATGGCCACCCACCGATAATAAAGTGCTCCTACGAAGTGTTAGCCGTGCTTGCCAATGATAATAATTCGATGGACCACAAACTGCTCACGTGTAAATGCGACCCAAAGGCTAAGGTAGTTGAAAGGATATTATCTAGTTAGAGGAGGAGGAAATCGAAAGAAAGGTACGTACGATAGAAAACATAAGATGCAGGCCCGTAAACGAGAACCTCGTCTGACAAGAAGATTAGCTCCGATCTGATACATGGAAAGAGTAGTGATTTACGAAACAGATCAACACCATGATCTGTTGAATTCGTGAGAATCGACGGTGTGAATTGAGAGAAAGAAATTACAGCGAATAAAGTGGCCAGAGCTGCACTCTCGATAGCAGAACGAATGAGGCGATTGATAACAGTATCCGTTTCTGAACCCAAATCAACCCGCGGGCCGGCAAACCAGGAGAGGGGAAACCAACTGGATAGACCGGTACGACTTCTATTCAAATATAAGACCAGGAGAACTCTGAAACTTCGTTAGTGATAGCGCGCAGAAACATGCTACACGCGTACGTGATGGCCAAGTCGTTGGCCACGCTGACACCGAGCCATGCAGCCGTCACAGGCTTTAATCGAGACCCATCGTCAAAACTGGGGATAGCCATTAGTAAATAGGTTGAATCTCAGGGAGCACCTACGTCTCTACTCTGAAAGCGAGTGCGCTGGTTGTGGTTGCGAGGCCAGCCTTAAATTCCGATGAATATACTGAACAAGAATTGCGCGACGATCTACTCACATTGGCGACCGTGAGGAAAATAAGCATGGCAGATATGGGATGAGATCTAGACAATAAAAACACGCGATACGCGAGAAATAGCTGGATCGGGCAGGCAGACCTGTGAAAAAATGCTTGAGAACAGAACATGATGACGGAGTAATAGTCACATCGCGGTGAGAAGAGGCACCGCTGTCAACGGCCATGGTGCAGCTTGCAAAAATGCAGCGTTCAAAAAATTGTCGACCATATAGAGCCAGATAAAATAAATCGAAACCGCGCTGTGGAAGGTGTCGATCAGGAACTCCCAGGCAACGAGGTATCTGTGGGAACTCCCTGTTCGATATCTACGTCTATGTCTAGGGAATTTGCGACGACGAACCGTGTGGCCCGAGAATCATCAAGCCGGCGCTTCGACATGAAATATTTGAGGAACTGGGTGACGCAAATACCATACAAGAAGGTGTTGAGCTAGAAGCTAGGGTCAGCCCTGCTTGAACACTTGAATCAGGCAGAGCTCACGGATACGCCGATAAGAATAGGGCCTAATAAAAGTTTGATGGCAGACTCGGACATGGGGGACAAGAGGAGGAGCAATGAGTACTGGTAAGATAAATAGGCAAGCTGCGATTCCATTCTAGTGTAGGTCCAGGTGGGTCCACCATTTCGCTAGGGTCGAAGCGCTTAGTTATTCAGGGTCGCTCGTACCCATCGAACTCTACAGAAGTTTTTAAATGCGCTGTCGCCAATCAATATTTCCGCCCGTTTTACTGAGGCTATTTAGTTAGGGGGCGAAGTCCGTGACGGTGGTTGGCAACGACTAAGTCCGACGAGTCGACTCTGTCAAACGAGGTCCATGTGGCCGTTCCACCGGACCTATGCAGGTCAGATTGCATATTTGAGGTCACATCATTGCAACGAGCAAAGTAGGCCATCACCTCCTGTCTTTTATCGGTCTGGACTGTGGTGGTAAAGATGTCGGCTTCCGTTATTAGAATTTATAATCAATTATCCATGCTCACTTGAATCGAGATTAGGCCAAGAGATCCACAATTTCTAGCCGCTCCCACGTAAATCCATCCGATGTGAAGACTAGGTGGGGCGGCGCGAAGACAACCAAATAATGCCGAGAGGTGCCGAACTCGCCTCCGCATCTTTCTACCCGCTATCTCCGGGTTGGGTTCTACGCGGATTCTCGGAGAGAATTTGATCTCAACGCATCCAATACTCTTGATACCACCTTGTCTCGGAACCACTAGATCAAGACTCGCGGGAGGGGAGACTGCCCAAACTGTTTTATTTTGTGTATAGCATCCGAGCGGAAGCTTTGCCTCACTAGATAAAATTTCCGTAGTTGTCGCTTAAAAATGAGTATATGGCCAAGTCAATTGTGGATCTGATTATTGGCTAGTGCAAATGGAAGAGGTACCTCGAATGCTCGTGGGTTTGTATTCTCACGTCGTCTTCAACTCAAATGATTGCTGTGCGTAAAGGGCCCGTACCGTCGACTGCCGACAGGTTCCGTGCACTTCGAGCGTTACGGGCACGCGACGGGATCGCCCTTATATGCGTTCCCGTAATGAGCCTAAACCGGCACTCAGAAGATGCCACTAATGGCGAGGTATGGACGGCATCTATTGCCGAATATCCCCGGGCCTCTGCGGCGGAAGGCCGTCATCATCGGCATTGTGTAACCGTGAGAGCGCCATCATTGCTGGCGCACTTGCCGATTGACCATCAAACCCAACTCACGGGCCGATGTCTCCGGTTCTAAGTACATGTAAATTGAATTTCGAGTGCAACGTGGGTATTTGACTCCGATTTTGAGGCCATCCAGCATCAACCTTCTTAGATTTCGGGAAAAAAACACCAACACAGTTGTATTCTCATGAATGATCAGTTTTCTTCACAATCTAAAATCCTCTTGGATGTTCGGAGACCGCAAATAAGGCGTAAACGGTACGTACGAGAGCCGTCTCATTCTTCCGTTTCTGACCGGGCGTAAAGTACGGGTTTGGCCGTGATATAGCCAATATACGGCGCAATTCATACGTCCGTGGGCTTATTACGGACCGTTTGTCTCTGGTCACCGGAGACTTACCTTCCGACCTACATCCGGTGGGCCTTCTATTGGCCTCCACTGCTGGAACGGTTTTCGCACCCAATTTGATACCTGACAGCCCTAACAGTCATGCGAACGTATACCTTCTGACCACCAAGTCAAAACTGAAATGATGGACGCACACACGGACCCACCGACGATACATGTTACCACCTCACTTCAGATCGTTTCAGATCTCGAGACTCGAATGCTCTCCAAGATACTCCTTGCTGTCCCGGCTGCCTACTCAGTTCTTCTGATCTCATGGCATTTACTGCGTCGACACCTTCTGGCAAAACACACCGGACTCACGGATCTTCCACTTTTGAAGAGTCGCCATCCTGACAAGAAGATCCCAGGGACTGCAGTTATTTGCGGCGGAAGGTACTATCATAAATAGCTCAGTTGATACTATTGCTCATTATCTATCCAGTATTGCAGGATTGTTGACGGCGCGCGTTTGTCAAGATCATTTTGAACGTGTTCTCATCGTGGAGGCGGAAGCCTGGGTTGCATCGAAGGAGGGGCGTAAAATCGATGGGTGGAACCAGATACTTCCCCGTACACGTGTTGTGCAGTACTCCTCTCTTCATGGTGTGCTTGCTTTTCCTCGAATTTACTTTTTCTGGGCTGAATTTGTTGCCACATTAGCTTGTCAGTCTTTTTTGTTCGCGGGGCTAAAGAGTCTCTTCCCCAACATTGAGGAGGAATGCCGTGTTTCAGACATCAGGTGAATGGCATTCTGGATGGATGTTCGCTATATGTTTAATCAAGTACCGTAGAGTCCTACCATCCAACCCACGATTCAATATTTCAGGCGTTCTACTCCGCATTCCCTTCGCTACTTATAAATCAGCATTGCCGAAAACCATGTACCTCTCCCGATCTGGATTTGAAACCCTTCTTAGGTTGGTCGTATTTCCTCTCGACGCTGTCGACGCTTACAACCAGGCAGACGCCTCGTGTTGGATAACGACACAATTGAGCTGAGAACAGGCACTGTTACTGATATTATTCCGGACCCAGCGGACTACTCGCGGTTGAGATCTGTGGTCGTAAGGACGGAATCCGGCCTACAGGAGTTCCCGGCTGCTCTTGTTGCAGGTCGGTCGTTTCACTGGTGAGATCCCGAACCTGTCTCATTATTTTAATAAAGACTGTACCGGCCCTGCGCGTGCAGGTATCAAATGGCTTGGACGACAGGGATACGGAATTTCTGACACTTACCCCGCAAGGAAGTTGCCGCTGGACCAGTTGAAAATCTCCTTCGACCAAAAATTGCGTTACTCGTCCATGATGTTCCGTATCGACCAAGCCTGGCTTGATCGCATGCCGCTTCCACCGGATATCAAGAACACCGGGCCCATGTACACCTTCCTCGAAGATGGTGTCGAACAAGGCCGTGTGCTGTTTGCTCTGACGCGGCCCGACGGGGACACATGTACGTACTCTTCCTCGTAAATCTGCGACGGATATATATTCACTCACTCGTTGGCAGTCCTGGTGTTTGTCGGCCAGCATGAAACTAATCGGTCGCCGCCTAGAAATCTCGCCGAATTGAAAGTTTTCGTCGAAGGATTGAATACCGTGCAACCGATTCCAGATTGGGTTTTCAAAGTTATCGATATGCTGGACGAGATCAAGGACTCGGCTGCAGTTGCAAATGTGAAAGTTGGTGTGTAGTATGTTTCCGTTTATGTAATCTACCTAATCGAACTGAAAAAAAATCGACCCAGCGCCGACATCTTATGTTCGATACCATCAAGCGACCAACCTACCGTCCAATTGGGTTGCAGTGGGAGATAGTGTCATGACCCGTGCGCATTTCCTCAATTGTGAAATTTTCTTGCACTGATCTCAATTTAGTGAACCCGCTTTTCTCGTGAGTTGGATTTTTCAACATGCTGGACGACAAGTTGATCGTGATCAGTGAAGGTTGCACGAAAGCGTTTAAAGGTGCTCTTGCCCTCCACAACGTCTTGCGAGCGACCTCTGGTAATACACTTCCGTTGGACCTGTCAACCAAGTTTTTCTCGGAACATTTTGACAAAACCGACCTAATGTGGCAAAATACACGCCTAATTGGTATGCGCGTACTTGCCCAGTATGCCCACGAGTTTTAACCGCACCATCATCCTAGACTACGGAATACCCACAACCGACCCGGTCACCGGGGAAAGTTTATCCTCTGGAGCATACTTGCGGTGGTATATCTCGGAGCTCCAGCATCTCGCTGTTACTGTAAGTGCTACACCACTCAGTATTTTTCCTTACCAACCGTCCGTTTAATAGGACGAAGATGCTGCCCTTGTGGTGTATAATTCAGCAGTAGGACTCGGGTCACCGATTGACGCATTCCATCCAAATCTTGTAGTGAAAATCTTGTGGAGAGCGTGTTTTGGTTAAATTCACCGCAGCCCACAACTTACACATGTCACGGTACCCTTATACTTGCTTTTGCTTGTACATACACCGACATATTGGTCAATTTTTGGCCGGGATAATATGGAGTATCTTTACTTGAGTTTCTACAAATCATGGATCCATGATCCTTGATAAGAATATCATTCTGTACCGGCGTTTCACTAGTGGATAGGTTCTATCGCACCGAAGCCTTTGTCCACCTCCAGCCAATTTTTATTGAACCTTTTGCACCTTTGTTGGGATGTCCAACTTTGCGCAGTTTCTCAACTCATCTACTTTGAATTTCAAACTTCGATTTGCGTATTGCGCTGTGCGGGAATAGGATCTCGGGTTATGTGATGTGTGTGAGAATAAAGGTCCATTTGGACAGTTACGATGAGATCCAAGGAGCTTCCATCGAGATTCTCGGTCACGTTTGACCAAGTTCAACCCTGGTGAAGCTTCGGCAGTCAGCCTGCCCGTGTGATTCCGTGATGGTTTGATCACAGTTTTACCGCTTTTCTCTTGCGCTGACCAGCTTCGAGGCTCTCGTTCCGGCCCCGAACCGAGCTTTTCTTGACCGTTTCTTAGCCGGAGTTCTCTCCGCATCCCGGATCTCGTTCCCGGCCGATTGCATTTGCGGGAATTTGTGCAACTTGTGGACTTCGCCTTCTCCGACAAGACCGTCTGCTTAATTGGTTTTTGGGCGTCACAGATGACTCCAGACCAGTATCTCATCCGCGGAAGCAAATGTGTACCGCGGTCTGGACCAAAATAGGAGGCGCGGAGGCAAAGTTTTGCCCCTATCTTTTCGCATCTTTTGCTTCGTTCTGCATCTGGAAGAGATCCCTTCCTTGATTTATCGCCCATTTTTATGCGCGCCTCTTGCTTGCGAAAACAACGGCACCGATCTCGGCGGGCGAGCTTGCACCGTCGAACGCAGAGCGAACGATTCGTAGACTTGAAATTTTCTGTCTGAGACCTACGAAGTTATGTCAACGAGGCCGATCGTCTGCGACACCAATCTCCAGGTATAAAAGATGGGCCTCTGCTCTGTTGGATTCCCCACAAAAGACAACACGAATACGACTTCAATAACACAACAACGAACGATGTCATTTTCCAGCACCAACTCGGCCGCCTCGACCTCGTCGACCTCCACTGCCCGGCCATCCATCATCCACTCGAAGACAATGCCCGCTATCAGGCGCTCTCTTTCGCTGCCGGCCGTCGACAAGTCCCTTGCCTCTCTTCGGACGCGGCTGTCTGCCTTCCGCAGCCGCAGGGCATCTAGTGCAGGCAAAGCCAAAATCCCACCCTCACCTTCGACGGAGTCCATCCCGGTGTTCATGGAGCCCGACTATCAGCAGCCCTCGACCATCTTCTCTCCGCGATGCGAGAACAACATCTCGCCATTGACGCGACCGACGTTCAAGCGGGCGTTGACGACTCCGGCGTCAATACGTGCACTGCGTTCCACGGCGCTCGCCAAAATCCCCGCTCTCACCAAACCTCTTCGCGAGGGTCCATCATATCGTAAATCCTCCGTCTCCTCCGTGGAGTCGATATCTTCCGTCTCGACTACATCGACGCGGCGAAGGCGCTCCTCGTCAGTATCGAGCGTCGAGTCGTTCCACTCAACGGAGGACAAGGTGACTCTGGTCTTGCGCCTACAAGCTTTCCCTTCAACCGTGCTGGGGTTCCTCACGGTACGTTCCTTATCTGAACTCGACCGTTTCTTTACGGTACTCAAATCCGTTCCTCAGAGCCTCATGTACGTGGTCCTGATTATGCTGCTGCCCACTATGGCCGCCGAAAAACCACGGCGCAAGCTTGCACTGCGGCCCTACCAGCGGGAAATTGTTTTGACGGATGAGCAGGGTAAGTCTCCGCCCATAATTTAATTATTCGCGCACACTTAACTCCGACGTCTAGAGCGCAACCCGCCCACGCCACCGAAACCCACCACCCTTCTCACCAAGGCGTACCACCTCGCCGCTCGCCCTGCTGCTCGTGCGCGCCACGCCAACGCGCCCACCCCGAAGCGCGTCCGTGCAGTCACCCCAAAGCCGGTGGACCCAAAGACGCTGGCAGGGGAAATACCCCTCGTCGTTTACTCCTCTCCCATCGCCCTTCCGCTGCCGAAAGGTCCCGCGCCAACGGTTCGCTCCGCGCCCAAGGCGCGCAAGTTCGTAGTGCTGCCGACGGTGAAGGAGAAGTACATTGAGATGGACGCCGCGCTTTGCCCTGGGTGGTGACCTGTGGAGAGGTGGGTTTTTCAACCGTGCTGTCGCGTTCGTTGATTTATTCTCATTGCCTAGGTATTTAGTATCGTATCACGACGGACTTGCTAGAATGCAAATGTATAATACCCACAACCAAATGTACGAGACTACTTTAATATTCAAGGAATTCGGACGCTTCGCAATGTGATCCCGGCCTACTGCTTGGTGCAACATGGTGGCACGGGGAAGTGTGTATTATACTGGGCAAGTGTATGTATACAAGACCGAAATGGAGCTCGTGCCGAGGTTCGGTTCGGGGATCCCGGATGAGATGAAATGAAGTCGAAGTCAAAATCTGAACATTGAAAGCCACTATTCGTTATTTGCAGTCTCTGACGGTGGACAAAAGACAAACCAGCGCCCTGCCTCTTTGTTAACGAAAATGGTAGCTCCAGAACTCGTAGAATTCAGTCTCTCGGATGGTAACAGAAGCCGGGGCCTACCGGTTGCCAGTTGTCCGCATGCCAGTCTCCACAGAACTGCCGACGTTTCTAGCTAGATCGAACACGCTGAAATGTCTAACGCCACCAAGAAGTGAAAGCAACCCCTCTTCTTGCTTCCTCAACATCCAGGAGGTATACTACTTATGACCATGGCTCTCACACAGTTCTAACAGACCACTTCATCGACGCGTTAACGATTCGGCAGTCAAAACGCTCGTAAAGCTGAGAGTCAATGCACCGGGTTGCCTTCGACACAACTTCGCCGATTGCATTGAAACTAGGTGTGGTTCAAACACGCACGACATTGATTCGGAAGCTCGTGATCCAAACGACTTCCTTTTGTCGGCCTGTTGACCACAAACTCAAGGCTTTGGGAACCCAGTTCGGGTTGAATTACCACGTTTAACCAAAGAATACGTGGGAGAACCCGCAGGACGGGTTTATTCTTTTGCGATGATGAAGTGAATTGCACGTAAGTATCAAAAACAGAGACCGGAACCAATTATTTCGTCTTCTCTTTCCATCTACCAATTTCATCCAGAGTTAGATCCTTGAAATAAACTGAGAATAAGGACGTACAAATCTTCGAAGAACCTCCAGAGGACGGTGAACATGAGCCCTTGTAGACCGTTCGCCAAAATGCGGGTTTTCAACCCACGCCCGAACAAGCCTATGAGACCATCCGCAGCGATTACCTCGCGAGCGGCGTCGAAATAGCCGATGCGCGTCTCATTAACTTGGCGGTAGGTCTTGACGACACGCAGGGAGTTCGAGACGGTGTCCGAGGTTATAGAGGCGCAGAATCCGATGAATGCTCGGCGGAGAAGGGTCTGCAGCAGCGTATGTGCTTCGGGAAGATTGGCTTCAAGATAGTTGAGCGTGGCGAACCACTGAACACGTTGAGACAGAGAAATCTGAGGGTGAATGTGATACTGACTGGATAGTGCCCGGCGAAGGTCGCGGCGGCGGTGGCTAACGCGCCATACCATAGGGAACCGATACCGTACATTTTCACCTGAAATAGAATACGTTAACAACCAAATGAATATAAGATGCGACTGAGGACGAACCCTAGCTCGGAGGATATGTATGCCAGATTTTCCCTGGGTTTGCAACGTAGTCTTAAGCGTATCTATGGGGGTGAGGATCATTCTAAACGCGGCGGCGGCCAGCGATGCGAAGACTGTCTTGAACAATGATGGCATATTCTTCAGGTATGAGTTGGACTCTAGCAAGGCGAGAATTCCTGCATTCGCGGCCGTGTCTCCGAAGCGGGAAACAGGACCTTGAACGAGGGCCGCACTCAGTCCTTGATAATAGCGCGTCCATCCTCCGTCCTGGTAAAGAGTACGGGTGGCCTGCGACGTTGATGTACCATATCTATACTGGTAGTTCATGACCGTGCGCAGAGGCTAGGTAGGATGGTGAAATAGATTAGATCTTTTAACGCGTCGTGACGCACCATCAGGGTCAGAACTTGGATGACCATCGCTGGATTCCTATTAGAAAAAAGGAGCATGGGAAAGGAACATATTCTCACCAGCTGCACCACTTAAACCACCTCCCAGAGCGCTCTTCAAGGCCTTTCCGAGGTCAAACTACGTCACGCAATTTAGATACACCAGCAAGCAAGGTCTGCGCTAGACTCACTTCCACATCATCCGCATCGATCCACCCCTTTATGAAGAATCCAAGAAAGACGGCGCAGACCCCGCCAAAAATGATGTAGAGCACAATTTCCAGAGCACTGCGACGCCGCTTCGGCGGGGGTTCCTGAAATTCAGATTCGCGTTGGGACAGCAAGGGGTCTGTCTCGTTAATCTCGAGAACGGGCTCCTCTGGAACCACAAGCTTGGACGGAGGAGTGTCCGCCATGGTGGACACGATGGTGGGAGGGAGGAAAGAGGCTAAGCTGACTGAGCAGACGCGAAAGCGGTGCGTAATGGCGTTGGCGATAACTGCCGAACCGGGCCGAACGATAAGCGCACGTTCTCTCAACCGTGTTCTCTCGAACAGCCATCCAACTGTCACTTGTAGTCGCCGCGGCCAGCCAGGTGGGCCCAATACAGGGTTGTTCTGAGATTATCGATATACAGGTTACAGCTGGTCTTTGAAGAAAAAGAGAACGTGGTCTTGTACAAGATGGCAGTCGGTGCCACCGCAGTTAATCGCCTCCCGTTCGAGATTTGGCTCCAAATCAAGGATCTCATAGACCCTGGGGAGACTACCTCGCTCTACAGCGTCAACCGCGCGTGGTTTGCGATCGTTATGAATTCTCGATACCGGGTCCTCGATCTCACGCGTCTACATGATGGTGTGATGTCCAGATTACCCCTTCTCAAGTAAGTTATTTCCGTTGAAAATACTGTATGGCTTCATCTTGCCACAGAGACCCTGGAATTGCAAAACGCGTCCGCCATCTGTCCATTTCCGGTTTGGCACTTCAAAATTCGCTGCTCAGCACTATAACAGGTCAAAGGGTTACATTTCCAATGGACAGACACGCCCTGTCCATTTTGAACCGGATGATTCGAGGCCTCGATGTCACCACTGTATTGAATACGCAGGTTAGCCTCATGTCGGAGGTTCTCACTGGTTTGAACTTGGTTTCGGAGTACTCGGTTAAATGGGACTTTCGTGAAGGCATCCAATCGGGCGAAGTGGTCCACGCTTCGCTCCAAGCAGCAATTCTCAACATTGCGTGGACGACATTTGGCGCAACGTTGAAGAAGATTCATGTCGCCGTACGGCCGGAAAGGTTCCACGCTGTACTCTCGTCCGATGTGCGTCTCCGGCAGCTAGAGGGATTTCATCTCGAACTCTTCCATACGGCCAATGGTACTCATTCACTGGGAATACAAGAACACATCTCGACATTTTTCGCCCGCGTCAACCTGCGCTTGGAGACCCTGTCCATCCAGTCTTCATCTAACCTCGATCTCTCCTGCCTTTTACATCAGCTCCCGGCCTTCAAGCATCTTCGCCGCCTTTTCCTGCATATCTTCCTTGACCACAGCGTGCTTTCGGACGCCTCTGGGCTCGAGGCCTTCTTCGTGCATTCCGCGCTGAAGTTGCGCCATCTCACGCTGGCTCTGTACCACGCCGCCGTATCCTCCGCGGAGCGTGTTCTCCCGAGCCTGGCTATGGCGCGTGCGCACATCCCATGCCTAGAGATCCTGGAAATAAATTTCGGCATGCCGCACCCAGGGCTGGCGCCGACCCTCCTGCACGAGCTCCATGCACTATTCGACGGCGCCCGCAGTACTCTCCACACGGTAATACTAGAGGGTATCGCCCTCGGCTACGCGGACCTCAAGACCGCGACCTCCGTCTTCGCTGATCGCGATACCGGCGATCCGTTGCGCAGCTTGACGCTCAGCGTCCTTACCCTCACTGCCGCGCACATCGACACGCTTGCTAAAAATGTGCCCCGGATTAGCGCGCTCGGTATTATATTCACCTACCTGAGCATATCGCCCGACGGGCCTCCCGTGCCTGAATCCGAGGTACGTTTGTCTTTCTGTGGTTCACTGACTTCGTTTGCTTATACCTCGCAGTGCCGGACGAATTTCACGATGGAGCTCCGAGAGCGGACATACCCCGACTGGAAGGTGCGGGATATCTCAATTTGGCATCACACCAGGAGCGTGGACAGCAGCCGCTGGGACCTTGTTTCGCCGTTCGTAGCATGCGTCCCTGTTACGAGGTTCTTCGGACATCCTCTCCCTCAGCCGGCACAGAAGAGGCCGTTTCCACGGATGCTCGATGCATTAGCGCAAGGATAGATCTACGTTTCGACTGTGTTACAAAGATGTAAAATCGACCAACGCTCCATCTACGAGTAGATTATCGCAGATATACCGTCTACAGATATGCCAGACCTGGGGTTGAAAAAGACCGTATGGATCATGCAATCGAGGGTCCGTAGCTGACGTGGAGTCCTCTTGTGTGCCCGTCGCTCATCGCACCGGGGCCGTCGGTTTCCGAACGAGGGTGCGAGGTTTCCGATGAGTGGCAGGGCCGACGTCAATTGCATGGCCGTTGGGATACCCGTGCGCACCAGGCTGATTCTTCGGATCTAAAAGACATCTTTGAGTCAGTCGGGAGGGTGCGCCAACTGCCTGAACGCGCACCAGATCGCCATGAAGCTTCTAGTCTGCCTCAGAAGTAAGAGACAGCTTCTCCAAGGCATCTTCGAAGTGATCCTCGTCGCTCTCAGCGCCCTCCTCCTCCTCCTCCTCGCTCTGGGACTCTTCCTCGTCCGGCGGCTCATCTTCGAAGTCAAGCTAAGAGAATGAGCGTCGGAGGCGGTGGGAACGTTGGGTATGCGACTCACCGGATCGAATATGACTCGTATGATTAGGCTGCAGCTGGGACACGTTGCGATATCCTCGCAGTCTGCAAGCTGTCGGCGGGTGATTTCGAATCGGTCTCCGCAGGGACATGGGTAGTGGAATACGCCCTTTGCCTCGTCCCAGGCCATGTCCTCGATCTCTATTTCGTCGTAATATGCGCCCATTGCAGAGATCCAGCAGGTGGAGGTGGAGAAAAGAGTCAAGATCAGTGGCAGTGCTGCTTCCTAATTTGCCTTTTGACCAAGTACCGCTCGGCGCTGGATGCTTGCGACAAGTCGCTCTTGCTGGCGCACAATTCGGAACGCTCCTTCGAAGCGGCTGCTCTCTTTGAGCACCTCCGAGCCCCAAAACTCTCAGTATGACGGTAGGATTTCCGGATGTCGCAGAAGGACTCAGATTTACTCATAAAATTTAGTATGCATAATTGGGGGAGGGCACGCGGGATGCGAGGCTGCTGCGGGGTCTGCGCGTAGCGGCGCAAGGACTCTGTTGCTAACCCAAAATATCGATACCATTGGCGAGCTTTCGTGCAATCCTTCGATCGGAGGAGTGGGTAAGGGCACCTTGGTGCGCGAAGTTGACGCGTTGGACGGTCTCATGGGCATGGTCTCCGGTAAGTATACATATATTATTCAATTAGAATCACTCAGACTTTATAGACAAGGCTGGAATACAATTCACGACATTAAACCGCTCCAAGGGTGCCGCCGTCTGGGTAAGTCTACTCTTTTTCGCCGGTTTAACCGTCAGAATTGATTTGTTTTAGGGACCGCGGGCACAAATGGACAGAAAACTGTACAAGAAGCACATGCAGAGGGCTATCCTGGAACAACCCAACCTCGATGTCCGAGCTGGAAGCGTGTTCGATCTCGTATTCGACCACTCGCAGCCCTCATCCCAAAATCAATGGGGCAAGATATCTGGAGTCAAACTAGGTATGATTATTACACTCGATAAAATCTTCGTGTTGATCCTTTGGTCCAGACACAGGCGAGGTTATCGGGTGTTCACAAGTCGTCGTATGTACAGGGACCTTTCTTTCCGGGGAGATCCACATAGGTGAAGACGAATCCCTTCGCTTTGCGACACTCTCATCGATGTTGGCAGGTCTCAAGCGGTTCCCAGCTGGACGGTTGAACGAGGCCCCCTCGATCGGGCTCTCTGCATCCCTAAATTCTGCTGGGTTCAAGCTCGGGCGCCTTCAGACCGGAACACCAGCCAGGCTCGACGGGAAGACAATCAATTTCTCGGACATGCAAAGACAGGACGGCGACGCTGTGCCGTCACCGTTCAGTTACATGAACACTGCCGTGGACAATGCTGTGGGTGTCTCTGCCATCATGTTTCTTGGTAGCTCACAGAGACGACCCGCAGGAGAACCAAATTCCATGCTACCAGACGGCCACCACGCCTATAACCCACCAAATGGTCAAAGATAATCTTCACCTCAGCGTCCACATCCAGGAAACGAAAAAAGGTGCGCTTCGCTTCTCGGATGCAACCTCCTGCAGCTCACTTGAACAAATTCCAGGTCCCAGATATTGCCCCTCGCTGGAGGCGAAAATTCTCCGCTTCAACAAATCCAGTCATACCATCTGGCTCGAGCCTGAAGGCTACGATTCAGGTCGCATTTTACGTAGCCTTTCTCCCTGCTAAACATCTGATTGACCCGTAGACGTTATTTACCCCAATGGAATCTCTTGCAGCATGCCGGAAGAGCTGCAGGAACCGATGCTTCGCACGATACCGGGACTCGAGAACGTGAAAATGGTTCGCCCCGCGTATGGCGTCGAATACGACTATGTGGACCCGAGAGAATTGACGGGTAAGCCGCTTTGAAACTCTCCGGACCTTTCCTCACTGTTTGCTCAGCGACGTTGGAGACCAAGCGTATCAAGGTTTGCCTTCTAAATTTTTGCATATCTGGCACTAAACTCGTTTTTTAGGGGCTTTTCCTTGCCGGGCAAATAAACGGTCTGTTTTTTTTCATATTATCTCTTCGACACTACTTAACAATAAAACATCAGGTACCACGGGGTATGAAGAAGCTGCGGCTCAAGGCATCGTTGCGGGCATAAATGCGGGATTGGCGGCACTCCATCAACCCCCACTCATCATCACGCGCGCGGATGGATACACCGGCGTTATGATTGACGACCTGATCGTCAAAGGCGCTGAGGAACCTTGTACGAATATATATCTCCGTTTCCGCGATTTTTGTCTCGATTTATACGCCTTGTCCAGACCGGATGTTCACGTCGCGGTCAGAATATCGAATAACCATCCGAAGCGACAACGCGGATCTGCGGTTGACGGAGATGGGTGCGCCGCTCCTTTCTTCCCCTTCGACCCCATTTTATATTATCTAGGACACCGCGCGGGCGTCGTGTCTGTGAAACGATGGAGCGAATTTTCGGCCACTCGTGCACAGATCGCGGAAGCGACCAGGATCTTGCATTCTCTTTCCCTGAGTCCCCAGGTAAGAAGTCAGTGTTCTTTGCGCAGCTCGTTTCATACCCTGCAAGGCCTGGATGTCCCATGGCGTCAGCGTCAAGCTAGACGGCGTTGTCCGGAGGTTTGCTTTTCACGAATCCTGAAATTACAATATTAAATAATTTGATAATGTAGTGCCTATCGCATGCTCAGGTACCCAGATCTGACAGAGTCGGAACTCCGAAACGCTGTACCCGAGCTCGCCGCAATCGATTCGCGCATTTTAGCGCGAGTGCAGATCGACGGTAAATTTTCCAAGGACAAATGTATTCTCACCGACATCACTAACGCTGATGGTGACAAAGGCCGGTACAGCCCCTTCGTTTCGCGCCAGGAGGCCGACCTCGAGGAATTTATGAAGGACGAAACCCTCGTTCTTGATCCCCAAATCGATTACCACGCCGTGACGGGGCTGAGCTCCGAAATTCGGGAACGGCTGCAGCGGATTCGGCCAGCGACACTCGTATGCAAACCTAACCAATTGTTGGCAGGAGGGTCCGTAAATTGATATTTATTTTCAGGGCGCGGCGAAGCGGATGGAGGGCATGACACCGACCAGCATCGTGCATTTGCTGCGGCACTCGCGTCGGGGCTCACCTCAAGATGGACCGGAGCAGGCCCCGCCAACGGCTGCGGTGTGGAGCTCGTGACACGTTCGGTGTAGTAGATGAGGAACAGATTTTATAACCGGCTAGGACGCTGGATTGTGTGGCCGGTAATATCGAAACGTACATGTATGTGTGCATAATCATAACCATAATTTGTACATAGCATACTGAGGGTAAACTGAGGGCATGAGTTATCTGGCCGGAATGGATCTGCGGGTATAATCCTGAGTCACAGTCCGGTTCTTCTGAGAACACACGTACAATTGTCCATGAAGGGCATTTAGTGGCACAGCAGCCCAACAGCAGCCTTGGAGGAGTTGTAGGCAATTGCGCGCTGCGAAGCCTTCGATTTTCTTCGCGATGCTCCGGTGTTGTCTTCCAGATGACAAACACTCGGCTGGAGATAAATGGTAATTTTTGCTTGTCGTTTGGGTGGCTATTTGCACGCGTCAGTAAGGTCCAGGGAGGTGTAGTCTGAACCTACCGAAAGCAGATCATTTATTATTTGAGTCGTGTAAGACGAAGCCTGTGTCTTCCTCTCCAACTCCCTGGTTTTCCGTTGGCAGATAGCCCGAAAAATGTCCTCGAAACCCCAAGCCAAACGGTAACCACGGGGCGTTGTAGGAGATTTCCACCGGTCGGAGATCGTGTAGGACATTGTGTTGGATTTCATCGGTATGGGAATGATCCAACCCGACTTTCCGGCGCTCCATTCGGGATATGTATGAATATGTTGAGAATGCGCCCGGCTGCCGAGATTGGGGTAGATCGGGATGGCGAAGTCTTGCCAGACGAGTTGGAGACGTTCTGGGCTTGTGTTTCCCAGAGAAGTCATGAGACAAATCCAGGGAGTGTCGTCTTTGGATTCTCCACGGCAAGCTGGTTGAACGATGACGCACGGACGGGTTTTCCCGCACTTCGCATCTGGATCGTTTAATTTGTTGAACGTCTCCAACGGTCTTCCACGAAGTAATCCGGCGGTCGCCATGTAGCGGAGCAAGGGCAAAGCCACCGATGTGTACTCTGCGCGGACAACATCGCCTCGTTGAATAGCTCCGCGGTTGGCGTTTTCTTCGACAAGGTTGGACTTGCCGGCGCAAATGGGACACTGCTGCGATTTCATGGCGGATGTTTCTCTCAGCCATGAAATTCCGCCATTTTATGGGAGGTAAAAGGCCAAAGCGTCGGTCCCAGCGAAGCCATTCGTCCGGAGAGAGTCAAAGCACCCGCCGCCGCAGTGGTGAATTAAATCTGAAGTTTAGGTCGAGGAAGACGCGTCAGTGTTCATCGGAAAATCTTGTGACTCCATGAGCGCTTTGATGTGCTTGGCCTCGCTTTGAAAAAGGGCCCACGACGGCCAACACGCTTTGACCCTCTGTGGTACACATTGAAAGCGCTTTGATGAGGCTGTGTTTTCCCAAGGCGGCACAATAAATGTGATGGCATCATGATTGACCGTGACCTGGGCCAAAGCGTTGGCCAAAGCGCTTTCGCCGCCGGCGTATAAGAACACAATGGACGCTCTCTGGGTATCTTGCAAACCCCCTCTCTTCCCACATCAATGGCCTGCCCTTTTAAAGTCTTTTGCGACGAGTTCCGGCCATTCCCCGACCCCAACTCCTACATCGTCTTTTCGATTGATCCAGTTGCGACGGTAGAAGTTCAAAATCTGAACGACCGGGAGCTTACTATGTGCTGTCAACTCATGGAGAACAAGAAATATGTTGCTCTCGTCACAGATGTGCGCATTTTCGAATTCTTTCACTTCACTTGTTCACACATCACAGTTTTTGGACTGGATATCGCCCGATCCATCTTACATGTCCTATAGGCTCCATCTTCTTGCCCCAGGGCTACCAGATGACGTTCCGGAGAAATTCCAGGAGTCGAGCATGTCTGTTCCTGTTGTTCCAAGCACCATCCCCCATCCGCTTGGTCGGAAACCTCTCGTGGGCTCTCTTCCTTTGCCTTGGTCCAATTGCCATCACAGCACCTTTGCGACCGTCGAAGTCCGCGCTCGGAGTGCTATGACGAATGCTCCATCTCCCTGGAATTACGATGAAGATGAATTGGTCCGTTATGATAGGATGCTGGATATTGATCTCGAAAGATCGAGGGCAGCCCGCAAAGCCGCCGCCGCCGGACTTCCTCCCCTCCCTCCTCCACCTCCACACCAGGAATCCAATTTACCAAATTGCGGTTATGAGCCCGTCGCCGTTGACCTGGATTTTCCCAGAGAGACTTATTATCGCTGCGAATGTCCTGGTGTTCATTTACCAGGCCTGGCGGCGGAGATATACGCGAAAAATTTCGGTGGGCCTTGCTCTTGCAATGAATGCATCGCATCCCGTGCCCAGGAGAACGAACTTTACGGCACCGGGGATTTGGAGCTGGGGTCCGATGTCGATCTGGCCGCAGCGCTCTTGGGTATGATGCTGACGGAGGGGCCTTCGAAGATGCCGTCCACGGTCATTAACGCCTCTTATGATCTGGCCGGACTCGAGGAGGTCAATGACCCCCGCCAGTTTTTCAAAGAGCTAGAGACTCTTAATCAGTGCGTTGTTTGAATTTGGTCCGTCTATCCATGCTCAACTAAAAATCTCTGCAGATTGATCGACATGTCGAAAAAACGCGCCATGGAAAAAGCCCGGGTCTCTGACGAAGAATCTTCCAAAGAAAGCAAGCAGTCGTTCCATCCGGGTAGGTCCCTCTCAATTCATCGCATTTGCTTTTTGCTAATGTGCTCCACAAGCTTCGGACTCGAGCGCCGATTCGAGAACCGGAAAAACCGCCCACTCTCAGCGACGTCTAGGTAAAGCCCAAACACTGGGTTCTTTCAACGTTCTGACCTCGCATCAAGGCACTATGTTGGCGAAGACGCGCCATCGCGTGAGGCAGGTTTTCAAGGGGTTCAAAAATCGGGGAAGCATGCAGTTGGACGGATGGTTGAATTTTTGAGCTGTTAGTGATCCAGTAGTGTATTTCAACGTGGTCCCGTCGCATCACATTGTTTTTCCTCGCTGTTGTTGAAAAAATCCATGGGTGTTCGGCCCGCATCTCCGATCTCGTCTATTTGGGGTTGCGCGCAACTGCGGCCACGGCGACAAATCGACGACGTGGATGTACAGCTGTAACATGCTGGAACACCGCCTTGCGACGGGCTACTTATCATAATCCAGCACGCACTCCAATGGGTCCTCCGCTTCCCTACGATATCTGGCAATGTGTCGCCACGTTCATCCCAAATCCTCAGCTTTTCCCCCTGATTTCGGTTAACCAGGCCTTGTACAACATTGTCATGGATACTAAATACCGGGAGATAAACTGGACGATGCTCGATGGATCCATGATCAAGTCTCTGGATCGTCTGAAGTGAGTATCATTTATTCCAGGCGCTTCCTGGCGCTCATGTCACGGTGGACTCCAGGACTCCGTCGGTAGCGGGACGAGTGCGCCGTCTGCATATCCGGGCTTGGTTTCTTGAGTACCTCACCCAGAAGGAATCGTTGACGGCGAACCCGTTGCAATTGCCGGCCTATTCGTATGTGCTAAGCACCCAACGGTGGCTGTCGCGCCATCTGTTCCGACCGGCGCCCACGTCTAGTGCGAACGGTGGAAAACTGACCACCGCGTATGATGTCCTTGAAGCCATGACGGTATCTGTGCGCCTTATGACACAAGTAACCGACTACGGCTTTGAATGGCGCGACCTCTCCCTCACACCCGACACCCGGCGCTTCCTCACTACCGCGCGCGCCGCTTTTGGCGTCAGCCTCCGGAAGCTGACGCTTCATGCGCAGCTGGGAAATTTCACCAACCTACTCTCCAAAGCCGACTTTGACAATCTCGAAGAACTGGAACTGCACTTTGACCACGATCACCGCGTAGATGAGGGCATGGCCAAACTCCTCCGCGAATCCATCGCACCCTTCGTCAATCACTTCCGACGCTCACTCTGGAGTCTCCTCATAGCCTCTGCGTCAACGATGGACCTGTCGCCCCTATTGAGCGCTCTGCAGGAGTTTCCCCACTTGCGGACGTTCGTAGCGCGCCTCGCATTTGACGAGGAGCATCTCGCAGACCCGCGAGCACTAGTCCAAGTCCTGCGAAAAAATTCCAACACTCTATTAAATGTGGAGATTGGGCGGTCGTTCGCGGCGTCATCTAACGCACAGTCGAATCCACCAAGTACCTGGCCGAGCCTCTCTACTGCGCTCGCGTCGGACCGAACCCTCCTCGTGGACCTCCGGACGCTCAAGCTACCTATCCTTGAGACATTCGACGATACCATGATGTGTCTGCGGCGCTCTACTGACACTCTGACGCGGCTATGCTTAGTGGATTATTTTCTGACAGAACCAGAGCTCGCGAATCTCCTCCAGGTATTCGCGCACCGTCCGTTCGATTCAGGGCTTTCCGACCTTCATGTCGGTCTGTCATACTTCGGGCCCGACGTGTTAGATCTCCTCGCGAGCCGCCTGCCCGGCCTCTTGAATCTTAACCTCGTGCTCCCAGCCGGGGTTCTGCTTGCCATTTCTGTACGTTTCAGAAAACTTCTATTTACGTTCCATATACTCAAGTGTTCCCAGCATCAGAATTACCCTCAGATAACTACTGTGCGTGTCTCGCTCTCGTTTGTCGAGGTTCCTGACAAGATACAGCCTCCATTTTGTAAAGACCTCCTCGGTCACTACTACACTGACTGGCGAGTCACCAATTTGGGCGAGTGGTCAATTTGTGTCTTCAGGTACATTGATTAACTGGTGTCCATTGTAGGCATTTGGGAGAAACGATTCATCGACACCCCCATTTCATCACGGGAAGAGATGATGTTGATGGAGCATCTCGCGTGCTGTATCCCAAGTGTACTGACGTTCAAAGGGGAGCCCAAGAGCACAAGGCCGACCGGACGGTGTCCTTTGCTCCTTGAGCGCACCGTGCGCTGGGATAGGCCGCTGAAGAGTTAGGGTTAGTTGACCAGCCTGGCACCTGCCGTCCCAATACCCGGCCAATTTTACACAGAAATCGCGTGTTGGACTGTGAAAAACGATGGTTCAACTGCGTGGTTTGGCGGGGAAGTATCGGTGGCAGCGTAAGAAGAAGTGAGGGCGTGCCCAACTTGTACGTGAAGTAAGATCGCTCAACTGACAGACCGGCGACACTAAGTTTAGATCTGCGCAACTTGTCCCATCGAGCGACCGATATTTTCTCAAAACTCCTTCGCGTTGTTCGACCCCAACTTTCCTTGGATTTACCGAGGCCGCTCGGCCCAGCGATGCAATTGTCGGCAAAGATATCCATTGCTTCGTTCGCGTATTTATTGTCTCCACTAGCTCCACATTTACTCAGCTGAGGACTCCTAAAATATCTCAAGCAGCACCCGGAAACAGGCGTTCTCCTGCGAACTGGAATAAGATTACTCCAAATTAACCGACTATATCCCTGGACAAAGCCGCCTCTCCTTCCCTAGCCTCGTAGACTGGCCGCACAAGAGTGCGGTACTCTCAACGTATCCATCATATAAACCACATAGCTGGCAGCAGAATATTCGGAATTGACGGTGCCTCAAATTCCGGGCATTTTCTCATTGGTGTGCATCATCTAGGGAAAGCTTCGTCCATTCTTCGGCTCTCCGGCAGACTAGTTGTCCCCGACTGGTATTTCCAGACCCGCTATCGTTTCCTATAAAAGGCGAATAGTAAGAGTTGAACTTCAGGCCTTCGTCTCTCCGTGTTTTACAATGCTTACCGTCGCGGCTCTCGCCCTTTCCTCGCTTTTCTCGCATGTCGTAGCTCACTGTAAGCGCCACTTCTACCTTTTACACGAAATATTGACATGGACCGCGCCAGACACCTTTCCGTCTCTGATTGTGGACGGCACAACCACCCCTGCGTGGGTTAATGTGCGCCAGACCGACAACTTCGATACCCTAGCTCCTGTATGTAACCGTTCCTCGATCCTACCCCAACTTGACCGTGCTTACGATGCATGCAGGTCACAGACGTTACCAGCGCCGACTTCACTTGCTACGACACCGTAACCGCCGCAACTGCGAGCACCATCAGTGTTGCTGCGGGCTCCACCCTCGGTATTGCCTGTGGTCTGACTATTTACCACCCTGGAGTTCGTACTTATCTGTCTGCATCATGAGGGTCCCATTGATACGTTCCTCTCTAGGTCGTCAATGTCTACATGGCCAAGGCTCCGACTGGCGACGTCAGCGATTTTGCGGGAGACGGCGCCGTGTGGTTCAAGGTACTCGGATATACCACTTCCCTCGAACGACTCTCATGTATGCATCTCGCAGGTGTACGAAATCACTGCGGTCACCAACGGAGGATCTTCCATCACCTTCCCTGCTCAGAGTAAGTGTCGAAGGCCCGGTATCGTCCTAAAAACCTCATCCTCTTCTCTTCCCAGATTTACCGAGTGTGAGCTTCACAATTCCGGAAGCTCTCCCGACAGGGGAATATGTGAGATCAGCTGTCAATGCGAAGTCCTTTTGCTTAATATTCATTCCGCTGCAGCTCGTCCGGATGGAAGCGCTCGCTCTGCACGTCGCTGAGACGTACCAAGGCGGTGAGTATCCATCCATCCCATCCTCCCTCCCAGGAAGGCTCGCTAAACACACGGAATTCAGCCCAATGGTACATCTCTTGCGGCCAGGTGTCTGTCACCAACGGAGGCAGCGGAACGCCAGGGCCATTGGTTTCAATCCCGGGCGTCTACACAGGCTATGTAAGTCCAATTTGTACTCTTACAAGCCGATCAAGTATTCAGTGGTCCACAGGAACCCGGAATTTTGATCAACATATATGACCCGATCCCTGCGAACTACACTCAGCCTGGTCCGGCCGTCTGGACTGGATAAATGCGCAAAATTTTGTGCCGTGTGAAAGGCTTCTGACAATGTCGGATGGTCGACCTACTTGTACCTAGCCATTTTCCTGTTATCATGATTGATACCTCTCAAATAAAATAAAATTTGCTGTAACTTATGCTTGCGCCAGAAAGATGTGTGAATATTGGTGTAATGTTTGTATATGTTCGATATCAAATTGAAGTTGGCTTTCGATCACTGCGTAATGATTCTCAGCTTTGCTCGAATTCAAGCTTGGGAAAGACGGAGACCGAATCTAAGGAAGGACACACAATGGTCAAAGCGTGTCCTACCACTAATCCGGCAATCAATCGGCCAGGTTTGATAGCGGATCCGAGGGCCACGTGTCTTTATGTAACTGTCGCTGCGTCTCAAACTTGGCCACGTTCTGCATTTCCGCACCCTGCCATCTCCTGCACTTGCGCCTCCACAGTCGCCATGTCCGACCCCGTCGCAGAGAAATCTGGGTTCTTAAAGATGTACATGTCAAGCCATCCCGACACGCTCGTCGCGTACGCCAAGTGGTACGGAAAGGTCTTCGAGCCCATGACCAGCGCCGAGATGTCTGCGATTGACTCGAAGGTTTTCGCTTCCATTGTCACTCCGTATCGTTGCAACTTAAATAGAAACCCCGCAGAGCATGACACTCACCTGCACACTCAAGGACGGCACAAAGAAGGAGGTACGCGTGGTCCTGGACCCGCCTCTGGCCGGGTACGAGGACGTGAAGCCGCGACTGCTGGAGATGAAGGCCCTTGCGCAGGAGGGCCTTGGAATGGTTTGTGCTGATTCCGATCAATGAAGTCTCTTCTGAAGAGTTCGGCACCATCCAGATAAAATCGCCAATTCTAACCAGCTTTAAACTCCCGCGCCAAGTTGCAACCACTACACTTCTCCCCATCCTTGCCCTCATCTACTGTACCTTCTTCCCCAAGGACAGCAACGCCGCGCTCTTCCTGCCCGCCCAGTTCTTATATCCCTACATTCAGGGCCTGGTCCTCACTGGAAGCTGGACCATACTCATCGTTCTGCACAGTCTCGAGGCTCTGTACATTTTCACTCTCGCACGCAAACATGCGGGCAGCTTCGGCACCGGTGTGCGTTTTTTCTCATTTTCGCAGATATAAATAATTGATGCTTACCCGCTAGGCTGGGTACGTCCTTGGGACCCTCGCGTTTGGGTTTCCGGTACTTTTGGACATGCGGCGACGCATCCAGGCAGCTCGTATTGAATCTGTAATGAAGATACAATGAATTGAATGGAATCTACGGTTATTCAGGTTATTGTGCGCCCCCACGCGGGTGTTTCAAATCTTTGCCCTCGTCCGCATCGCGCCCTGCTTAGGACACATCTTGGCGAGATCCAGAATTCCATGCAAGAATAAACCGAACTGTGACACCAGCGAGCTGAAGAAACCGGACCACCTCATTCATGGTTGATCGCAGTGATTCGGATTCTAATTGCAAGTCGTAATCTACCAGGAACACGGTCCATGGGACGAATGAGACAATGCTTGGGAAAGGAAGTATCGAATAATCTGGCGTGGGCGTTACTCCATGCGGCGGCGACCGCTGAGCGCGGTATCGGATACAGGACGCTGGGCCGCTTCTTCCCCGTATACAATTCATATGTTAGCCTCCCGCGGTCACGGGGACTTGACCAGACTTGACCTCCGAACTGGAGCCATCACATGGAATTATTTCCCTTTCAATGGGGACCGGCACCGTCGGTGATCGATCCGGCATGTTTGCTGATGTTTGTTCTCGATTCAACCCCGAGTTTACATGGGTTTTCCGCCCACTTTACTGGGTGTCCAGAAAAGGAAAAATCTAAAAAATCGCCCAGAAAGAGAGGATTAAGGAGGAATCCCAAGAGATTGGAAGAGGTGTTGAATTCCTATGCTCACTGGTGGGACGGGAGTGCGAAAACACGGATTTTCGGGCGCGCTTCGCGCGCAATATTTACAGGGTGCATTGAGATGAAGGGGAAAATCCTCAGTATCAAGCTATATGGATCTCGCAGGAACCTGAAATAACCGGGATTCTGTTCCTACGGCCCAACACAAGATTTAGGGCGGAACAATGGGTGCCAGGTAGAATAGGGGTCAATGCCCAGCTCGTCGCGTAGACAGTGCACTGTTTGAAAACATTTGGTCCTGGAGGATGTATGATCTCCTGCAGGCAATTTATAGGCCCCAAATGGTAGAAAACTCATGAAATAGTTGAGGAACGAGCAAAGAAATTTGCGCAGGGGATAATGATAGCCGTGATCGCACGTGACATGTTATCTGCCGCCACCTCTTTTTCGCAGATTGACTGCCCATAATTTTAACCCAAGTACTCCTGAGTCCTTATTAGTTCAATCTAATGCGTCCCCATTATTTTCATGAATTTAGACGACCTGGGTCTGACTTTATCGGCCAATTTGGCAGATAACATCACAGCCACCGGCAGATAACAACCCAGCACAGCCGGCGGTAAACCTTTACAGGTTTTCCGCCCACTTTACTGGGTGTCCAGAAAAGGAAAAATCTAAAAAATCGCCCAGAAAGAGAGGATTAAGGAGGAATCCCAAGAGATTGGAAGAGGTGTTGAATTCCTATGCTCACTGGTGGGACGGGAGTGCGAAAACACGGATTTTCGGGCGCGCTTCGCGCGCAATATTTACAGGGTGCATTGAGATGAAGGGGAAAATCCTCAGTATCAAGCTATATGGATCTCGCAGGAACCTGAAATAACCGGGATTCTGTTCCTACGGCCCAACACAAGATTTAGGGCGGAACAATGGGTGCCAGGTAGAATAGGGGTCAATGCCCAGCTCGTCGCGTAGACAGTGCACTGTTTGAAAACATTTGGTCCTGGAGGATGTATGATCTCCTGCAGGCAATTTATAGGCCCCAAATGGTAGAAAACTCATGAAATAGTTGAGGAACGAGCAAAGAAATTTGCGCAGGGGATAATGATAGCCGTGATCGCACGTGACATGTTATCTGCCGCCACCTCTTTTTCGCAGATTGACTGCCCATAATTTTAACCCAAGTACTCCTGAGTCCTTATTAGTTCAATCTAATGCGTCCCCATTATTTTCATGAATTTAGACGACCTGGGTCTGACTTTATCGGCCAATTTGGCAGATAACATCACAGCCACCGGCAGATAACAACCCAGCACAGCCGGCGGTAAACCTTTACATGTTCCTTCCTGTATCTTGCTTCTTGCACATCCTACTAATTTTTTATGGCTCCCAAAAATGCTTGTAAGTCCTATAAGTATATGGCCTCCAACTTGAAATGTCCGAAAGTGGTCAGTCTCCTATGATATCAAGGGTTTCACTCATTAAATGTCATATTTACAAGGCCACGGGGCATTTTATACTATTTCGAGGGTCCATATCTGTTGTAATAGTCTGTCTGATATATTATTTACCCAGTTTCCACTGCTTCTACAATCATGCAACGGGAAAATCCCTCTCTAACCAGTTTTTCTGATAAATTATATTAGATTTAGGATAGGATGCCTGTTTGAGGGCACAAATATGTAATATGCGCATATCTGAGTGTTTTAATTGAGTTATCTGGATAAAGAGTGCAAATTGAACCTAAACTCACCTGAACTTGGTTGAACAAACGAGGCGTCACGGAAACGTGACATTCGTCACACTTCGAGCCTGTTCACCCAGTTCGAGCGATTGACAGGTATTCGTACATATTACACTTAACTATCATGTTTATAATGCTCATAAACACACTTCCAGGTCATAAAACTGTCTTTTTTGGTTGGTCCTTCCATCCCCAAATCCAATTTTACAGAAATCTGGTAAAAAGGTTATAACTTCCTGAGGCCTGAATATTTTGCCTCGGTCCTGCAGACGAATTGGATTTAAAAATACCACCCTACAACGATACGAAGCCGTTTCTCCGATTTTCGTCTCATCTGTTGTGCGGCTATCCAATTAATCCATGGATCTTGTCCTATTGAATGGGTTGAACGAAAATTTCCAAAAGGGCTTCGTAGCTCCATTCTAAGGCTTATTTGACTGTGGGTTTTTCCTTTGTCGAGGACGCCAATGTGCAAGGATGAACAGTTATAACGAGTTGAAAGTTGGAACCGGCTGGCAGTGCCAACCAAACAGGTACAAAGCTGCCGCATCGATCAACGGCCGTGCCGGTCCCCACTTTCAAGTTGTTTTGCGGACTGACTTGGGCCGAATTCGGCTGGTGCACTAGTCCCGGCCCGACATCAGGGGATTGCCGACAGATAAGATAACACGGCAAATGACGCGCAATGACCTCACCACGCCTGTGATCACTGACCTCACCGAAAGTTTGCTCCACATTCGCCATGCTTACTCCGCGTTTGGGTATAAAACACCGACTTCCATTTTTGTTAATTATCAAACAAACTACCCACCCACACACCCACAAACTTCATCCTTTATACGAATTTTTCACCGCACGACTCACGAATAAATCATGGTCCGTTCAAAGTCCAATCTGTTCCCTTCTCGCTTGAACTTACACTGGCGTTATGCTTTCAGGGGTCTATCTTCAGCGCAATTGGCCGTGGCATCAACGCTATCATTGGCGCTATCGCAGGCCTCATAATGGCCATCGTCTCAGTCATCACAACTGTTAGTTTCCGCCCTTTCCAGCATTCATTCATCTTTGACCATCCATTCATTCAGATAATCGTAACAATATTTGACGTGATTTTCGACATCCTTTGCTGCCGCTGTGGATCACGACGCGCAGGCAGAAACTCCAGGCGGAGAGGTGGAATGGGATCAAGATTCTAGACGTCTCGTCAAAAAACAACTACTATACCCTTTTTTGTTAACTACATACCATGTATCTATCCGCTAATATGCATAACTTAACGAGGAGTTTGATCGACGCTTGATTTGGTTTCTGCACCGGAGGGATTGCTACCAAACACCTCATGCCGACAGGCCTCTGAATTTGATCGCAGTTGTGGATAATAATTTGCAAAAGTGGCCTGCCGTGATTGTTCCCACAGAAAACAGGTAGATGCAAAGGAGGACCAGGTTTCAAGTGTGCGCGATCATGCCCCTAAGTTCGGTCAATATTCTGGAGCAAGTACAACTTAGCAAGTACATAGACGAATATTGATATTTTGTAGTGGGTAGAACTAAAGCAAGGACTGATGGAAATTCCAAATTCCAGCTTTCCTTCTATCCTCAAAGCCGTAATTACGCCGCCACATCTCGATGTCTGCAGCCGTTTGAGGCTTGAACTGCGAGGACGTTAGAAATCATAACTGCTGTTGTGTTCTACAGTTCGTCCCGCGGGTCGGGAGGGTGGATCTGCAGAACGTGTACGCGCAACCATTTATTCGGATGTATTCACGACTTGACAAAAAGTTCAGGCTTTCCCCGGTCGTGAACGAGAAAACCGCAATCGTGAAGGGCCGGACTTCATCCACCGGATCCGCCAGATCCGGCGGATGATATCCATTAGTCTCAACGCGCTAAACCAAAATTGAACAAGAACTGCGGATCAAATTTGATGAGCTGATCAAGGTACCTCCCCAGTCGTCTCAAGTATAAAAGGTCTGGCTTTTTGGAGGGGACGTACTCACATTCTCTCAATTCCCCGCAACCAACTCAATCTCAGTCACTGTCACGAGATGAAACCGGATTATGCTAAATTTACCGCGGAGGGTGTGTATTACATAACACAACCAGTGCTGTTGGCTGAAGCCGACACTGTCAATCATATCTAGACACTGCGAAGATGGAAGAAATTACGGGCGTCCCAGCGAAGGCCATGTTGGTCCAGTCCGGCCTGCTCCCGACCCCACCGAAGAATGCCGTGGTCCTCGACAACGCGTGCGGTGGCGGCATCGTAACTGCCCTCCTTTTTGATGCCATTGGTAAAAGCAGCGACGTCCACGTCGTATGCGGTGACCTGGAGGAATACATGGTCCAGAGTGCTGGGAAAAGGATTGAGCTGAATGGCTGGAACGCCGAAGCGACCGTGGTAGACGCCCAGGTTTGTACTCGGGTTCGGAATCAACTTGGAATTGATTGCATTCCGTACCCAGGCCATTCCGTTCCCGGACAACCACTTTACGCACAACCTGATGAATTTCGGCGTCCAAGTAATTCCCGACAATGCGTTGGTCATAAAGGGTTTGTCCGCAGCGTTCTTTCACTGATATAAATCTGATACATATCTTACCAGAGTCATTCCGAGTTCTTCGCTCTGGAGGGAAACTGGGATTCACCACCTGGACGGCCCCCGGTTGGCTCGAAACGCTGAAAGCCGGAGTTGTGGGATTTGTCGAACCGCCTATGTTCACCAGCGGACCCATGGCCTCGGAAGACTCTATTACCAGCCTTCTGGGCGCCGCAGGGTTCATTAATATCCAAGTGCAGCCCATCAAATTCCAACACACTGACAGCATCACGCGGTTCCTCAACTACATGAAAGTCGTTTTTGCTCAGCTACTTGTCGGAGAAACAGCCGAGAAATACGAGGCATATATGAGGGCAAAATTTGGCCATGACGATTTTACGTTGACCTGGCAGGCGTTTGTAGTCACGGCAGATAAACCGTAGCGAGGATGTGTAGACATGTCTTGTGTAGCCAGGGTTCCAAGTTCAGGACACCGATAACGAGGTGCTAAGACTCTAAATTTGTATGCAATATCAAAATAAGCGTCCAAAAATGTTGCGGGTGGCCGTCGGAGGTACGAAATCTAGATTGAAGTTGGAAGTTGAAGTTGAACATAATCACGTGATTGGTTCAATTTTTGGAAATAAAAATAAAAAGAGGTGTTCCGCCTAAGTTTCTATCACAAACGTAAGTGACATGAAATCCTCCCCATCCATTGAATTCTAAATATGCATAGTCTAGGCGCTTGGCGAATTGAGCGAAAAACTTGCAGTTCGAACATCCAACTTCTATTACTTGCCGTGGGAGCCTATAACGGCTAGTACCGGACAAGCTTCGATTTTCCTGTCTTTTCTTCGACTGTTTCCCAAATGCCCGTACCCAAGGTCGGGCGGCGCGCTACAGTGGACGGAAACTCATACGTGAAAGCGTACCACAGCAATGACCCCGAGCTTGCAGTTCCTTTCCGATGCGCCAAGTGCAAAATCTTGGGGTCGAAGACTCTCAAGGTGAAGTTCCACTATATCTTCATGGTCATGCAATGTGATATCGACGCCAACACCAGCTATCACTCTGCTCTGGCTGCAGGGCCGTCCAGTACTGCTCCAAGGACTGTGTATGCCCCCAGAGTTTTCCGATTACACGCAGTCCAAAACTGACGACGCATTTATCCAGCAAAATAATGACTGGAAAGGAGTTGGGCTTCGAAAAATTGCAGGGGAGAACTCTCACAAGCGGCAGTGCGCTTGGTTCAAGGTGCGTAATATCCATTATATGGAGGGCGCTGGTCCGACTGCAGGGCACAGAGGAGCATGGAGCAATGGCCGCAAGTTACTTCGATTCAGAAGTTATTTTATTGGTCCGCCACATTGAAAAACGCACATGAGATGGTACGCGCTCGTCTGTCTACTTACATTGAGTACACCGACAAGGACACATCTCCAGCCATGGATCCCGAATCAAATCGAGCTGCTTCTAGGCCTGAGCGGGGAGCGCGCTGAGAATGGATATTGGCGAGAGCCTCTGCACGAGATCGGCTCTAGCGTTCATGACGATTTAGCTACCAGGGTGTGGTCGGATGCGTATATTTGCCACGGGTGAGATTCATTTCGATGTTGGCATCACCCGTTTAAAATCGTGCGCTCTCAGTTCGATGCTCCTTGAGTCCCGTCTCCCTCCGCACGTCGAGTCTTGGAAGATTCCGCCTACGCAGATCCCCCACCTCTCATTCGAAGAGCCGGATTCAAGACGCAGAATCCCAACCTTACATGATACCAACTTTGTTCAGGATTGGGCGACGTGGTACGAGTGGCGGAAGCTCGAGTTGGACTCTCCCGTCGCGCTCAGAATGGACATGGTCCTCACCGTCTACCACTTGCTTACCAAAGTCCTCGGCGTCGTTGACACGGCCCAAGCTGCCGCAAAGACGCGGCGCAAGCTCACCGTTCACTATATAGGAGCAGCGAAAGAGCTCAATGTCATCCCGTTGTAAGTCGTATTTTTCATTTTAACTCACCATTAATAGCGGCTGTTTCAGGTTCAGCGAGCTTGCGCTTTTGATACCGAACACCGACATCGTCATTATTTTCTTCGGTCCCGCCTGCAAACAATTACGAGACATCGCGACTCAGAGGTATCCGCGATCTCTAGCAGCCAAAAGCGCCGTATATGAATATAGCGCCCCTCCCCTCCTCGGCGCAAGTAAGTTGCGGGTCGAGATCGATGGCAGAGACAACTTGTACGGCACAGATACTGCTTTTGGAGGCGATAGACCGGACGCTTTGATCTGTGCGTTTCGTGCCCTCTATATCCAACAACCAGTTAAGCAACTTTCTAGCCGAAAACGCCGGGCTTTTTGCCTATATGACATGGCAGATCGTATACCACCGTGCCGCACGGTGAGTTTTGGCATTCCTCTCTATTCCTTCAATGGCACCCAAACATGTCCACTCACAGGGAGAGCATTCCCTGGGGTATTACCGAGTACCATATGAACGAGGCCATCGAGTACGAGGAGCACATGGTCCAATGGCGCGATCTTGCGATTCAGGGATGTAGGATGGAATTCGATCGCACCGGTGCAAGTGCTGAGCAAAGGAGCAAGGCACGGGACGACGCCGTACGAGCAGCGCGTGCTCAAGCGTCCGGGGCCGATCTGAATCCTTTTATGCGCCCCGGGCTGATGGAATCGGGCTCCGAGGCTCCGAGAGCCTACAACGGATTCGTTCTGCGCGTTTGTTGAGCTTCAGAAAACTTGTAGTCAGCTCAATTGGGGCCCACCTTGTGATACATTTCCTGTTGAACAGTATAAAGAAAGACGGCAAATCGGCGATGCGATATTTTCGATTCCCCTGACCAAGGAAGGCAAAAGAACATATTCAACTTCGTTCATTTTGAATCTCGGAGATCTGGTGAATAGAACCTCGCTGTCCGGCCCCGTCGTACTTCCAAGGGTTGCAACGGGGGAATACGTGGACTCTGACCAGAAATTGAATCAAGCCCGTGACGACTATCCAAATATTCGTCCGAATCCAAGTTCCCGTTGAATGACTCCTAAGTTAATCTGAGGCAGAAGCTTCTACGCCCCAGACTCACAGCACGAGATAGTGAGTCTTTTCGTTGATAGACTCATGCCAAAGCAGTGGGGTGGTGTTGGGTCATCGTCGCTACATCCAATATTCAGCATAGAATCACTTTCTTAACAACCACTGGCACTGACGTTCGTCCAGATGCTCCAAGCCACTTTCCACAGTTCTGTCCTTTATTGAATTCTCTCCGAGGCAAATAGGGCTTTCCGCTGGCGAAACTGGGGCGTCGAGTTGATATTATCCAAACAGACTGGCGCAAAGTCAAGTACCGGTGAAGAAGGAGTCCGCCTCAAGCTCACTCGAAGCCCGAGCGTATTAGCTTCAGTCCTACTTTTTTTTTCAATTTATAGCTGCACATACTTCAATCTCCTGAACATACACTTCATGGCAACATACGAGGCTCAGTAATCCGTCTTGAAACAGCGCACCTTGTGCCCGTTTTTCCAATGCCACGATTGGCACTTCTGCCCACAATATCTCACCGTCTTGCACTTGGAGCACGAAAGTTCCGCGTCCTCGTCACACATATTCCCTTGGCACATATCGAGCTGGTCTTCCAGGTACCCGCGAGTCGAATCGAGGTAGTGGGCCCCGGGCATCGACTCGATTGCGCCCAAGATGCCCTCGAGCCTCTGCATCTCCACGAACTGGGGCCGTTGGAGTCCCGAAGCCCGCGCTTGCTCAATCATCGATTGGAGCGCAGACGCGAGAGCGGTGCGGACGTCCGCGTCGACCGATGCTTTGCCGTCATCCCCAAGGGCCGGGTCGCACCAGAAGAGAGTGTGGATGATGAGGCTGCAGTGCTCCGCGGGTCCCGCAGGCGGCTTCCACGTCGTTCCCTTTACAAAGGCCCGCGCGATGATGGTTGGGATGCCCTTGACTGCGCTCGCGTTGCGCAAGAATTTGCGGAAGTAAGGTTGTTCCTTTGGGTCGGGGATGAGGCTCATGATCTGGATCGCCGTGGAGAGGGCCTGGCGCTGGGTCGCGTGCGAGAGGATCCGGAGAGACGCAGCAACGTCCGTGAGGTGGTGGGCGGCGAAGACGGCCCAGAAGATTGATACCGCTTCCGGAGGGAGAATCATCATAGCAGGTATCTTCGGGACGGTTAAATAATGCTGCAGCCTGGTTGAAGACGTATGGGTTGCAGACCTGTGCTTGAACTTCTTTCTGGTCGGACGCGGAGAGATCGGTATCCGCAGGCAGGGGCGACGCTGCTTTCAGATGCGCATTCGAGGCGAGCATATCCGCCAGTGAGATAGCCTCTTCTACAAATTCGGCTAACTTGTATTCACGGCCATTGAAAGAGATCGTCTGAAAGGAACCAGGCATGACTAGGACTGCTTGAATGGACAAGTAGAAAATTTCAATGGAAGACGACTCGGATCAAAAGTATAAGTTACCATCATTCACACGCTTTTGCCGACGCGCGACACGTGCACGCACCGCCGCAGTGCCGCCATGCCCTTTCAGCTCCGCGAACGACGAACGGCGAACGTGCGGCGACCGTTCCTAGCCAATTTTCCGTTTCGATAACACCGATAGAATAGAGCCGGATATTCAACGGATATTAGCATGTTCCCTGAGCCATCCTCAACCTAACTCCCGGGAGTCCGCGTGGCTCGGATCCAGAACTTCAAGTCGTCTCAGACTAGTTCAGACTCTCATCCTTGAACCCATCAATGGGCCATTGACAGTGGGTTTAAGGAACCGTGGTCGTGGAGGAGAGACATTTGAACTGAACTCGGATCAATTCCTTTTTACCGACGCCAACTGACGCGACATGACGCGTCCTTCACTGTGGCACCGCCACAATGCCTTTTTGCTCTTTTGATTCCAAACATACATAAAAGTTAAAACTCACCGTTCATTCTCATTCCATTCGGAGCTCATCCTCCAGACTCCGCAGCAGGTCGCTTTGAAGGGAATCCTTGGGAATATAAGAGTCGAGGAACGTTGAGTCTGAGGCCGAGGTGGCAGTTGGTGCGTTCCAGGCTTCCACAGCTTTCCAGGATCATCTTTTCCATTTGGTTCCCGATCTCAGGCTTGCTGACTTACGAAAGGCCGTCTAACGACCGGGATCTATCTGTCGGATGGATCATGAATACATAAGATGTGATAGGACCATCTGTCATTAAAATGCAGTCCGTCATCCATGCGCCCACTGAACTATTACAGGTATCGAGGCGACTGAGAAGCAGACTCGCCCTCATAGGAGCATTTTATCATTAGACTGAGGTTGGCTGGCAGTTGCAATTGGTTGATTTTCTGTAGTCGGAACATTTAGGTCTACAATCCAACCGGAACAATTTGGCCTTCGCCGTCCAGAGGTTTTCTCAGGCGATCTGGGCGATCTCGGGTTTCACCATCAAGCATTGCACTTCTAAATTTGCGGGAGTATCACCACGAGACCAAAAATCATCATTCCTAAATATACCAGGATTTCGTATATAAGGCGGCACTTCAACCGCAATCCCATCTCACACTACCCATATTTCACACCAGAAGAATGAGATGTCGGACAGTGTTATCCTCCCACCACTCATGCGACCTTATTCTTGAGAGCTGCCCCTATGGGGGACCTGTCTCTTCTCTTTATTTCGGTGTTTGCATTTTGGTGCAATGGTGGTGCTAGAAAAGATACGCCTGAAATAAAGAGAAGCAACAGGATTCCTCCCATAATGGCAGCTCCCATGAATTAGGGTAAGAAGAGTGTTGGGAGGATAGCACTGTCTGGCATGTGCATTTTTTGGCGGTGAGTCCGTGATTAATTGGAGAGACTTGTACTTACGTTGATTTTTGAGAATCGGCGGTGGTTCAGACTCATTAACGGACCACGCACTCGATCATTCTAGTGCGGGAGCGCGTATTTGAGTCTGACCACGTAGTAAGACGTGCTTCGAGACTTGTTTATCGTAGCACCGTAGCACTAGTTGTCGAATAATGATTTGGTTCAGGCATAGAACTCAGCGCGATTCAGAAGTTTCAAAACCCAACCGTTCCGACTCGGGGTGACATATCCAATTCTCTATATAGGCGAAAAATGAAAACGATTCGGAGCATGAAGTGATTCTGTTTTCGCGAGATGGGATTTCATAATGCGCCCGAAGGTGGGACGGGCAATCCCCCTGATAGCGGTACCAACAGATAGACAGAAATAACTGGACTGGAAGGGGTGCGGATCGACGCCATTATGATACGTTTGTGCCACAGCGCATCGGGTACGCAAAAACGAACAACAATTGTCAATGCAAGTACATACAAAATTCGTTGTCCACAGTGCTAAGGGAGCGAGTAAAGCCGTGAGTTTGTAGCACCCTTCAAGCTAGACATTCGAGTCCGCCTCGGATTTGGTGGCGTCCGGAGGAACAGGCAAAGGTTCCCTCCAAAATATCCAGGAGCGCATGATGTCCTGATATACTTTGAGTATACAGATAAGTCTGGAGGATGAAGGGCTCACCTCTTGGCTGCCAAACGTGAGCGCAGCGATGATGGGTACTGGGGCAGATTCTCAGTGATGAAGAAGTGATGGGCTTCGAAGCTTACCGATGGTCAGAACAAGTCGAGTCCAGTACGGCTTGGGTGCATTAGGTGACCCGATACTGAGCGAGCTGAGTCTAAAATATGCATGAGGATGGCAAACTCGATCTCATAGGCACCGGCATCTTACCCGACTCCGAGCATAGATATTACTGTGAACAAGACAATTCGTATGAACATCGTGAGGAAAAGCTGCTGGTCTTGCCCACGGGCACCTCGGAAGGACAACCAGTTGCGGTACAACACAACAGCGATCCAGACTAATTCGAGTAAGAGGAGAGGGCGAATAATATTGACAGATACACCAACATACTTTCCAGGGGGAAAATGAGGAGACCTGTTGCTACGATTATACCGCCACTTATCAAGGACCTAGGTTGGACCAGTAAGGCTTTGCGCAGACATAAGGGTAAACTAGGAAAGGTGGCTGACGGTTCGGAGGTGGCGACATGGCAGTAAAGATGACTGGATTCCCAGCCGACAATTCCGGGATCCTGAACCAACTAGAGAATAGATATGAGTACCCTGACGAACCAACGTGGTCCCCATCCTGAACTTACCACCAAAACCTCGATGAAAACGCCGAGCAGAACGACCAGCGGGAAATTAACAAGCTAGAGCGCACGTATATGAGCCGTGTGTGTGCCGAAGATAGTTGAGGACGCGAGCACCCACAAATTTTTTCAATGCTGGTCGAATTTTCCTCTTCTTGTAGACCACAGAAGAAAGGCGGATGTAGAGCTGGATCATTTTTTAGGCAGAAATCCTTGATTCGGGGAAGACGTACATCGGCAACGAAGCAAAAGGCGCTGAGCGTCGGACTGGAAATTTCTCAATGTACAGTACGGCACATGAGAGTCGGAGAAAACGCACAAAGTCGGCACCGCATAAATAAGAGCGGCTTGAAAGAGGCATAGGCCAAAGGGTGGGTTCGACCCTTCCTGGTGACCGATAAGAAGTAAGAAGGCGGCAGAGTACACGATCCACGCGATTATGTGCCTGAACCACAGCTCACTCCGGTGAACTGTGGGCGAAAAGTATGCTGTGGCCACTATCAAAGCGAGGAATACGACACCCAGGGCGGAAAAAGTGTTGAAGATCGTCACTTCAACCCCAAGGGTGTCTTCAACCACAGAAGAATTCGACATGAATGAGCGTGAAGGAACGGACGGCTAAGGGAAAGCTAGGGATCAACCTGGGGCGGTGAGCTTATAGGTCAACAGTATCACGGACCAACAAATCTAGATCTTAGATCTTATGTCGACGGAGAGTAACAGGATTTGGTGGTCACCACCTGTCAGAGTATGACCCACGAATCTGGCGCTGAGATGCCAGCGCATGGAGCGGCTCCATCGAATCTGTGTAAGTACTTCAAGCTATGGAATCGGAAGGTCGCTAGTCAAGCGCCACTGCATGAATGCACCTAGTTTGTTAAATAAATCTCACACCTGTGATACAAAGGCAGCGTTATTACGGGAGGTCTCGCACGTACCTGGGTCTGGCTGTGAGAACTCGCGAACCTTTGCATTGAAGTTTGAACTCTGAAAAAAAAACTTGAAGTTGGATTCTAATTCTGAAGCTCCAGGTTTACATTCGGAAGAGGATCGTCTGTACGGTACAATTTGTCATTCAAGATGCGCAAATACGGTTGGAGGTAAGGAGGATCTACCGGATTAGTAATCATGATACGCCGATCTGCAATGTCACGGCAATAGTCGATGCCGACTTGCCGAACACGGGTTTACCATATTTGGCATAATGTCTCTTGGATTTCTTTCATCGATCCAACTATCCAAACCAAGAATCGCAGTGTACCTCGCAATGGTAACGGAGCTACATCGCAGCCGCCGCAACCAACTCTCCAAATTTAGTCCAAAAGTGACACTCCTTGATCCTTGCTTGATCCTTGAAGTTCAAACTGGTCGCACGACTTTCTGATGTATGGGCGCTTCTCTCGGCCTGTGCTGTTTCCGAGGCTATACTGACATACGGTTCCCTCGTTGCCGCAGGGCCAGGCAATGTTCTGATGATCAACACTGCCAACCGACGTACAAACACTCGAGTGCAAGTTCCCTCCAGCATCATTCATCCCAAGGAAACAATGTCTTATTCTGCGTATGCCACCCTTCCCGTCTCGCCCCTTCCGGATTTTGCGTCCAGCTCGTGGATCCAGAAGACGTTCTTGGCACATGGTGATCCCAGTTTTCGCTCACGGGTTCGTGGATCTCGCTGATCCTTCCCGCAGCCCGAACAGCTGTCTTCTATGCGCTCAAAAATGGGATAACTACTGGAATTCTCGAAATGACAGACCCATCGGGGGCGATACACAAGTTTGGCACGTCAGGGAAAGAGGTTCCTTCTGACATGCGTAGAGCTGTGGTTCAAGTCCACAACGACCGTTTCTGGGTGCGCGTGTACCTGTCCTACGACGTTGGATGTGCGTCGATAAATGCATCTCCCTTCCCTGGCTAATCCCGTTTTCAGTTTCAGAGGCCTACATGGCGGGAGAATGTGACTCACCTAACTTGAAGGAGGTCCTGAACGTACGGTTGATTGATCTATGCCTTTATTCTTTGTCGTTCATATTGAGCTAGCTATTCATCGACAATCGGAGAAACATGGGTTCATTCTCGACATTCTTCCACAAGACTTACAAGGCCTTCAACGTCATCGCGCACTTATTCAGTCATTCACACTCCAAGTCCATTAAAAATGTACACCACGCGCTTTGCCGAAAGCCGGGGGCTGACTTGACTTCCTCAGGTCGCTGGGTACGATGCTTCAAACGAGCTGTATATGGTACGTTGTGCACCCTTGGGTAAATATGATCTTTCAGACCAGGACATGCAGGCGTTCTTGAGCAAAGAGATGCAATATTCCTGTCCCATCTGGTCGGACAGCGAGGGGGGCGTACGTGGCGACCTGGAAGGGCATCGGAAAGCCGGAGACCTCGAGGCAGCGCAGGTTACTAAGATAGACTATATTCTTCGCAAGGCCCGCCTCAGGGCTGGCGGGCGCCTGTTAGAGATCGGGAGCGGATGGGGGAGTATCGCGATAGCTGTAAGCTGGTCTCCTTCCTGTTCCGTGAGAACTCGATGACCCTATGGCATTTACAGGCGGCGAAACTCGGATGTACAGTCGACACTTTGACCTTATCCATTGAACAGAAACAGTTGGCGGAGAAGCGGATCGATGAGGCTGGGTTCTCGGGACAGATTCGGGTTCATTTCATGGACTACCGAGATATGCCTGCGTATTTCAAAGGCGCCTTTGATGCCTGCGTCTCACTCGAGATGCTTGAGGTGCGTCGGATCGTCGAAGGTCTCGGAAACTGCTCAAATAGACCAGGCGGTTGGACTCGAATATATGCCGACCTACTTCGCCAAAATTGACTGGGCACTCAAGGACAGTGATTCGGTGGCCGTTCTCACTGCTACTACCTATCCCGAAAGTACACATACCCGCTACCAGTAACGCTTGAAATCTCTTCCCGCGTTTTCCACTCTGACATGTGCTACCAGGGGCCAAAACTTCATCAGAAAATTCCACTGGCCTCATACTATATTGGCCAGTGCTCTGTCACTCGCCAAGGATTTCTGCACAGTACCGAAAGGCCGATTCTGCATTGATAGCATCGAGGACTTTGGAATCCGTAAGATTTCTCAGCCGCCACCGATTTCAACTGACCGAATTCCGTCGCAGACTACCCTCGATGCCTGCGTGAATGGGGCCGGTATGTCGCCGAGTTTCCTCTACCATGGTTCTTACACATCCGTCTCACAGTCGCCTCGACGAGAATTGGACTACAGACTTGATCGAATCTCTCCAGCACCGGTATCCGGAGCTCAAGGACCCGTACAAGCTGGAGATGTTCCGCCGAAAGTGGCATTACATGTTCGTCTATATGGAGGTCGCGTATTCGCGCGTCTGGCTCAGCTGTGTCTGTTGGACTCTCACCCGCCCGGTCAGTTCCCGGTCGTCGACCCTTGGAGTTGGTTACTGATACGCCGCATTCTTAGGGTTCCGCAGCGACCGTCTGCGCCTAATTTTCCTTCCGAATTATGAACTTGTTAGTGGTGCAAAACAACACATACATGGACTGCACACTGGATAAAAAAACAATGGAAATACAGTATCCTATCGCAAATGCTTTCGAATGTCCCTATTTACTGTAGTTAGATGTTACAATAGAGCGAGGTTGAACTTGATTAATAGCTTGCGTTTCGGCCCTCCTCGATAATCGTGCTCGAAGAACGGAGGTTACTCGGTAACGAGGCCCAACTCAGTTCCGGCACCCGAGGTGCATTGTATCAGACTGTATCGGGCCCATGAAGTGCACCTAGTCTGCTAGTAATGTATCCCTCAAGTTGCCCTCAAGACTCAAGTTGAACTTGAACCTTGACACTTCGTATTATCGGGAAGGAATACGGAGCTGTGGAATCGACGGTGTTACCTATTCCGAGCCAACCAGTTCCAGATAGGCCCAGATCTGGGGATGGTCGCCGCGCCCATATGACTCATGGTAGATATGTTCCTGTTGATCACTCACTGTAACCGAGTACACGAACGCCGTTTACACGAGCACTGTTTTCACTGGCGCTCCACGCCGCAATGATGCTAGGACTAGCGAATGAAAATTAGCCCATTCTCGCAAACTCGCTGGATACATGGCCTCGATTGAACGGCGATACATGAAGTCACCACTTGTCCGATATTACTGCATCGGCAAAAGTGGGGTTTCTTGTTTCCTCGTAATACGTATATAAACGCTCGATTGGGAAAGCGGAAACTTTCGACAAGGAGGGATTCTAAGCAGGCGACCAAATTGAGATTTATCGGTGGGAAACGACGGCGCCGGTGCACATCAACTGCGAGCGAGGGTCGTGAAGAAGGGTGACTATTTGGGGCCCAAGGTATCTTGGTTACCTTGTCAACTTTCCGTGGAGCTGGAAGCTCTTGGAAGACATGTAACCAGGTCCGGGTCGATGTTCCAGCAGATTGGCTTGGGAATCACTTGATATAGCGGGAGACGATGAAGTTGAAGATCGGCGGGGAGTTCTCAGTCTACCCACGGTTCGTAAATGATGGAACACCGAGTCAGCGGGGGTGAATATAGTATGCGATGAATGGTTGGACTAACTTTCAGGGTTCATCGCATTCCGCGTCTCGCAGCCAAAGTGACCCATGACTCGCGGTTAATGGATGTAAATCACTGAAATCTAGTTGACAAAGCACGAGATTTATAAATCCAGTCATTCCTCTCCATCCTCGTCGAGAGCGCTAGTCTGCAGAAATGCGTACTGGACCATCATCAATCTAACCACCTCGTAAATTTCGCCTTCCGCGGTTGCGCCTTCTGTTTGGACAGGTTCGCTTCAGCGCGGTGACGATATTCGCGAGCTCTGACGCCGAGTTCATCGCGTTGGACACCTTCCCCGCCGTCATCGGCATCGCGAATCTGCTCACACACGCACGTGTCGGGCTCGGCTGCGTCGCCGGGGTCGCCGGGGTCGCACGCGGGGCATACCGCGCAGGAGAAATCCGCCCAGGGAGGAAGGAGGCGGGAGAGTGTGTAGGATGGGAGAAAAGAAATAGCAGCTGTAAAATGGCATTAGTCTACCGCTGATCGCATCAAGCAAACAAAGCCATCGGTCAAAGCGAGAAATATTAACCATGCATAAAGAGGCGGAAGTAGGAACATTGAAACCAATTGAAATGGGAAATCTCAAAAAAGGTCAGGAGCGAAGATGTTCCGTCCAACAAAGCGGCGTCTCGACGAGGAGGACGAGGAGGGAGAAAAAAGCCACACAGTCACAAGAAGGCGAGGAAGTCACGGTTTTGACTTGCGGTGAGGCTCTCCGTCATAGTACATATAAATGAGACCTTCAAATGTGTTTCGGGTATTATTCCATGCTACTTGTTACTGTTTTGCATTCATCTAGCCCACTCTTCGACAAATCACCGGATTTGCAGAACGACTCCGCGTGAGTCGGCGAAGCTGGGGATCAGTCTATCAATAAAGTTAGAGTTAAACCACAGATTCTATGCTGGAAAGAAACTGGGAAACCCCCATCGTCCCTATCTCTCCTGTTTGTGATTTTTGCAAGAAAAGGACGGTGTCGTGTTATTCCCACGGTTGACTGTGAGTTGGTCTACAGCGATCCTCAATCAGATGAAGAACAAACTTCTCTTGTTTCTCAGATTCGCGGGTTAACCTGTATCATTCTGCCGATACACACACACATAGCGAGAACAAGAATAATCACTTCTACATATGCGGGATCACAACCTTCCGGCCCGTGATCTCGAAGGCGCGAAGTTCGTCGATAACCTTGTTCACATTCTTCAAGGGCTCCGAATGGACATGTGCGCGAACAATTCCCTATGAGCCGATTAGAAACGAATACAGAGAGGCACAGAGATCAAACCTTTGCGAAGAGATCCAACGCTGCAACAAGCGCGCTACGCGGCCCGTAAGTGCTTCCTTTGACTGTAATGGCTGAGAGAAAAGCAAGAGAAAAAAGTCCAAAAATGAAGTGCCCACTTTGAACTCCAGATGTAACGATGTCGACAGTGTTGAACACTAGATTTTCGGCGCTTACGCCGACCTAGTAGCCACTGATTCAAGTGCTCGGGAAATGGATTGGTGATGCCGACGTACCAAAACCAATGTTGGACTGTTGGGAAAATTAACATCGTTGCCTGTGAGAGCAGCCATAGCGAGGGTGAAAGCTTTGATTACAGTGAGCCAATTCCTGAACGGCAGCGACAAAGAATGTCGCGCACTCTGGTTACTGGCGATGAAGTCAATGGTTGTATCCACGGTAAAGCCGGCCGCAGTCTTGTTCGTAAGTTCGATCAAATCGAATGCCTCCGTAGCACCGAGCTCCAACGCAAGTTTACGAGCGGCGGGTTTGAAATCGCACGCATAAACTTCATGATAGATGAGGGAGGGCGCTAGTTCACGGATGGTCAACGCACCGGTTGCACCGAAATGTTTGGCGAATTGAACTGCCAGGTGGCCGAGACCGCCGATCCCGAAGATCAGGACCTTGTCTCCAGGCTTCACCTGCGTGGATATCAGGTAAGCTTCTTGAAGTTATTGTCACCAATTACCTTCGCTGCATGATGAATGGCATGGTAGACAGTCACCCCCGCGTCGCTGGCTATAGCGGCGACTTCAGGAGGAACACCGTCAGGCTAATCAGATCCGAATTAAGGTTAGGTGCAAGAGGTTGAGACGGCCGATGAAACGTACCACAGGGACAAGGGTGTCGGCAGTCGTAATAATGTACTCGGCGAAACCCCCGTTTCTTCCTATACCGAGACTGTTTTCCAGCGCTGCATTCCCTTTTATTCCATGCACACAACTGTCCAGTGCAAGAATGGAATATAGTTTGCCCTCCTGAATGACGTTTTTGTCGACCTTTGCTCCCAGCCTATTCGAGCTCATTACTCATCTGAACAAAATTGAAGAAGAAAATAGCACTGACTTAACAGGAATTCCGCTGTTTTCGTGGCCCAGGACATATTTGCGCGTATCCAAGGTGACTCCGCTCAGTAGTTCGACGTCGGTATGACATACACCTGCAGCAGCCACCTTGAGTAGAATTTCGTTGTCCGCCAGATCACGAAGGGGATAATTCTTGTCAAGAACGAGCCTATCGTTTCCGGGAACGTAGAGGGCTGCAAGCATGGTAGTTGGTGACATCCTGGATCGGTGGAGTGGAAGCGGCCCAAAATTGATGTATACAAGGCGCGGCAACGCGTCGTTTTATACCGAAAACAAGCTCGCAGCAAAATGGAGGTGGAAAAGACCTTTAGGATAGCTGCCTCCATCTCCGCGAGTTAACCAAGTACAAGAGACCGGGGGATAGATTCGCTATTGGGTTGCCCAAGCTGATGCGTACATGCAGACAAAATAGTTCCGTTGAAGTCGCCGTCACCATAAAGCCTTCTGTGTATTAGCCGAATCTTCGATTGTAACCGCAAGAAAGAGGTCCGTAGAATGTAGAAAACTCGGAGTCCGCTCTGAAACTCTAATTCATCTCATCGCCCCGCGAGTCTCCAACAAGTTTCGAACACAATGGAATCCCAGGAATGAATCTGAAACCAATCAGTTTAAATTCATGGTATGCATGCATACATAGGCGGACCTAGAGCAACTATGCTTGTGAGAGGCGGCTGAGGGCGTCGAACTTGGCATGACAAGAATTCGGGAGTCGACTTGGAGCTTGTACAACGGAGTTGCGAGATGGAGGAATCAAACGCGCTAACCGCTCGTAGAATAACGTGGCTGTGTCCGGCCCGGTTACAGGCGAGGAAGTGATTCAACTTGCGGCGCGGCTCTCGGTCGGAATGCGCTAAAATCTGCCCTTCCTATGTATCAATCCAAGTTATCCTCAATGCTACATACCTGTACCTGTTTTTGGTTCAGTCAGCCCTCCCTTGGACAAGTCCCCGCGTCCGGCGAACAACTGTGTAGCCTGGGATCATTCTATACCAGTCCTTATATCTGGGACAAACTGACTCGGAGAAGCCACTTGTCCGATGTTTTCGTGATTTTGCAAATATAAGTTTCCGTTCCGCTGAGTCGCTGTCTCCGTAAAGCCTTCGCCGTGCAGTAGCCGAGTCTTCAGGTGTGTTCGCAAGAAAAGAGGTCCAAATCCGGAGTCCGCTCTGAAATTGGATCGTGCTCCTGCGCGAGCTCCGAGTCCGGGTCTAATTCATCTCGTCGCCCGTGAATCCGACACAGCCAAGAGTGTCATACGCAATGGAGGAGGAGCAGGAGGAATCTAAAACCCAATCAGATTCAATATGCAGCACCCCTCTCACAACAGCTGTCGCGATCGACAGACGCTTCAAGTTCACAACGAAAGGGTGGGCCATTGTATGTATGCACAGATGGACCTAGATCCAGGCCTAGAGTAATCACACCCGTGAGAGACGGCTGAGGGCGTCGGATTTGGCAAGGAGTCACAGTGAGTAGACTTGAAGCTTGAAGTAGTACAGCCTCGGAGTCGCGATGGTGGAATCAAACGTGCGAACAACTCGTAAAATAGTGTGGCTGTGTCGGGCCCGGGTGTATCGGACTGGAAAGTCGGAACCCCGACCACAGCCGAACGATCGATCGGTCAAAGCGATAAATAAATATGAACGCATGAGCAGGAGGCGCAAATTTACGATACGTTACATACGATTCATGTATTGCGTGGAATGTGAGAGTACCCTAGCTTCACAGTGAAGAAACAACATAATTTATCTTCAAGTCTACGACGCGGCGTGAAAAAACAACGCAAATAAGGAGAACTTCAATCCATTTGCTGCATCTGAAAGCAACTCCGAATGGAGCATCCAAAGATACCGCAAAAAGAACGAAGGATCCCCTGATGACACAAGCCGGTAGTGCAGCAGCAAGGTCATCGCGTCCGAGTGGTGCAAGCAGAGCACAAGGACAAGGGTGGCAAAAATTAGATAACAAGTTATATGGAGGCGGTGCCTCCATAATAGTTGTTAAACTATTAAGAACAGATACTACACTTGATCTAAGCCAAAAGGCCAGAGTGGTAAGGATTCAGAACAGTCTCATCGCGCTTTATAGAAAGAGCGTGTGGTCCGTGCGCGGCAGACACGTGGCCAGGCGAACCAAACCAGGCACTACAACTATTACCAGTTCAACGCGCTGGTCGTGTTGATCTCAACTCCCATCTGGTCTGCGTTTCTAAATACTTGCAAGATTGGCGGTCTTCCCTCCGTATCTTCAAATGCTAGCGCGGTGCAAACATTTACCCCCCTTGACCTGGTCCATTACATGCCGAGCATGGACACCCTCTCCTTAAAATTACTGTTTCTTCCCGGTGCTGCTCTCCGTTTTCTGATGACAGGCTGTGTTTATCGGTTATGAGTCGCCCGAATACAATACAATTAACACTATTCAAAATTCCGCAAAGTGCCGCCAAGCGTATTTGTTCCTCATTCTTTCTTGCCTCTCGACTACCACCATCTCACTTGCCGTTTAATTTCCTCCCTTTGGTTTGTTACAGTCCCTTGTCGCGCTCACACCCTCTTACATCTCATCTGCAGACATATGCACACTCCCAAGGTGCGCGCTCGTCTTGATCACCCACTACGTCGATTGACTCTTGTTCTGATTCATACAGACGCGCGCACGCGATACACACGCCGCGATTGCTGGCCGGGCATAGACGATGCGATCCGAGATCTCCCGTGAGCCTAGAGCTGTGCGGGACCAAGGTCGGTAGGGAGTGTGCCGTGTTATGTTCCGCCGGGGGCTTCAGATGGTTTGCGGGAGACATCACTGCGACTGCGTGTCCGGCCGTCAGTGCCCGAACTGTCCAACGGCCTCCTTGTCGTGGACCCCCAATGCGCGAAAATTCTGCGGACGTGTATACAGTTGGATGGCTCACAATGCATAAGGCTGGTGGACACCCAAACCCTATGCATTATGAGCAATATGCATTACCGGGTCTGTCACAGGAGTGTGACATGTGTGACATATTCGATATTTCGACCTTGGTGTGGAGATTTTGAGTGTCAAATTGACTTGAATCACATATGGTTGTATGTGAGTGCAGCTAGCTGCATAATATTCATGTTTTACAGCCTCGATGATTTTTCCAGCTTACGTAGATACAATACCAGCTATGACATAATCATCTCAAAATGGTGACAATATGACCAAATGGGCTAAACCTTGCCTAAATGGGTGAATTTTGAGGTCTTTCAGTCAAGACATGCATTTTGAGCCCTAAGAGCTCCCAATTTGGCTTGGAACACGGTATGATTTTGCTCAAAAAATGCATAAATGGGATCCAAAACTTTATGTATTATGCATTGCGAGGAAATTGCATAAAATCCCAGCCTACCAAGTCGGTGGATGCCCAAATCCTATGCAATATGAGCATTATGCATTTTGACCTAATGCATTGTGAGCCATCCAACTGTATGTTAAATTACTTGTGCATTCCTGAAGACATACATTCATTATTTATATTCAGTGGTAGGCTACAATGCAAGATAGCAACGAAGAGGTACAGATGAGAGCTTTTTAAAGTATCTATGTTATACAGATCGAGTTCTATTAAACGACAAACTGTGGCATGTCATGTGGATGGTGAAACGCGCCATTGAACGTGGGGCTTGGCAGTCCCTGCATGCCCATATTCTGCTGGTGATGATACGGCGACGACGAGCCGTTAGAGGCGGGCGAATGACCTGACGATTCCGGCCACGAGAACCCGGGCATCATCATATTATCCCTTTCAATTTCAGTCAGCCATTATCGCTTCGATGGGATGAAAGACAGAAAGCTTACCACCATGCGGGGTTTTTGAGCGCCTGCATTGCAGCGAGCATCTGCTCTTCGTCAGGCAGGCCCGTCCCGAGGTCCATGTCCGTTCCATACTGGATGGGCCCGGTGTACGTCGCCTCGGCGCGGTATATCGGCGTGCCCGCCTTCTCCGCCTGCGCGAAGACGTGCCCGCCGTAGCCATGTGCACCGTGCTCGAGTCCCGCCCCTGCGCCGGCCATGGGCGACGTGGTGAACGTCGAGCTCGTGCTCGAAGGAGCCTGATGCCCGTATTCGCTCGAGGAAGAACTCGCGAGGTTCTGCTGCGCTGGCGGTTGAGGGTGGAGGCGCCCGACCGTCGCACCGTCCCTACGGTGTCGCGAAAGCAAGCTGGCGAGGAAGCGGGCGTATAGCTTGGGCGTGTGGCGGTCGTCGATGGCGATCTCCGGCGAGCTCAGCGTCTGGATGAGCCGTCCGATGAGATCAAAGACTTCGTTCTCTTGCTCTTTAGCCATAAGGTGGGAGAATTCGGGTCGAAGGAGCTGCAACAGAAAATGTTAGTAAAGGATTTTCAAAGCGTCAGGTCGACTTGCCTTGAGCAGGAAAGCAGAGGCGAATGCGGCAAAGATAAAGTAACCATCCGGGGAATAACGCATGAAGCCAGTCGGCGTTAAACCCTCGACCATGTTCCGTAATACAGATTTCGCGGACTCGAGGCACTGGTACATGTCAGTAACCATATCTAGTTACATGGGCTCCGACATGCCTTAGTGAAGAAGATGTGGTCGGGCGGTTGGAGCCCCCGCTGGTAAGCCTGCTGGAAGCCAAACGAAAACATGACGAGACGCGAGTATGCGACATAGCTGCGGAGAGAAGTTGGTCAGCGCAGGTTCGAAAACCCCAAGGACATAGGAACATACTAAGGGAGAAGCTTGCACCGCATGATGCACTTCCGATCTGGCAGAGGGAATTAGCGGTTACCCAAAGAGATGGACTGATCCCACCATTAGGATCGGAATCCTGCGCAAATCGCTGGTGCCATTCCTCGCTGAAGCGCGTGAGTTTGGCATCGTGCGTCATAGTCACGATCCGGAAGTCGACGTGCTAAGTAGTGGGGTTAACTGGGCTGCCGGGACGATCTGGCTCCTGAACGAACCTTGTTCAGGCCGGTGGGTGACATTGGATCAGAGAAGATGTCGTCGTGGAAGCCCGCGACGAGTCGCAGCAGCGCCGTGTAGCAGCACATGTGTATATCGTACTGTGGCGCAAATGATATGAGCGAACCTGGATGCCACATCCACGAACAAACGACTCACGGGCGAATTGTACTGCGACTTCTTGTACCAGTCGTCACTCCTGTGCCGGAGGATACTGTTTTCGTCAGCCCAAGGTCCGTCACAAAGCAATGGAAGCACGCACTACTCCTCCTTGATCGTCGCAGGCTTGCCAAACTGCGTCGCCGTCGATCGGTCGAGATTGAAGCAGATAATCCACACGCGCGTGCGATTGAGTAGCTCGCGCTCCTGCTTCTCGTTCCCCTTGTGCGCTTTAGAGTTCTGGACCAGGTGCAGATTCAGGTCCGTCGCGAGCCGGATCGCAAGGCCCGTGTACAGCCACGAGCGGTCCTCTTCCCACTTACGTGCGGGCACGGCGTAGATGCTCATCAGGATGTACGCCTGGCAGAGCTCGACCGACTTCCACCCGTCGATGAGCGCGTTCGCGGCCGAGTGCTTGGCAAAGTGCATCGCGATCGGGTAGATCTCCGACTTTTCCGGGTAGTAGCGCGAGGAGATGGCGCAGACTGGGAGGCGATCAGGGGCTGGGCCGGGGGATGCATAGACGGGGAAAACAGACCGACGGTGAACAAGAACGGACACCGCGCGAACGTGGACGCAGGGGTGTGTAGCACGGGGTCGAGTAGCGCGACGAAGGGCTGCAATTGATCGATCAACTATAGCAATAAAAAAAAACACGAGAAGGACGTACATTGATACGTGTGTAGAATCTGTGTTCATGTTAGCATGCTATATGTATGTATGCATGGAAGGGACACACATCTCAAACAACTTATCCACATCCTCCGGAACGACCAGCCCATGGATGAGGATCTCCGGTGGACTGTGCTGCTCAATGAGCTGCGCACGCATCCCCAGGTCTGTTGCCGGCCCCGGCCTAAAGTACGCCGCATTCGCCACACCCTGCACCAGCGGCAATGAATTTCCACGCTCAATAAAATCAAGGAACGAAGCACGCACGACGTTATCATCGTCCAGCTCATCCAGCTCCTCCTCTCGCGCGTTCGCCTCGCCGCCCCGCCCCCCGCGGCGCTCCCGGCTGCGGCTATTGCTCAGACTCAGATTAGCAATTAACCCGAGCGGCACCGTCGCATCGGGCAACGCGCTCGACTCGCCCTCGCCCTCGTCGTCGTCTTCGTTCTGGTTGTGATTCGCCTCGTCCTCGTCGGGCGACTCCTCCAACGCGGGGTTCGACGCCGTAAAGTTGGGGTTCGCCGAGCTGAAGGCCGCGGAGGTGAAGTTGTTGGCATTGGAGGTGGCGAAGCCTGACGGGGCGGAAGCTGAGGACGCAAAGTTGGGCGTGGAGCCGGCGCCGTCGAGCGCGGAACCCGCGCCGGCGCGCACGCTTGCCTGCAGACGGTCGAGCCAGGCGAGAATATTGCGGTTCGTGGCATCGGACGGCGAGGTCGCCATGCGGTAGGAAGCAATCGAGAGCGGGGTGGCGATGTACGGGTTGTGGAGCTTCAGGAAGGTTAGATGCGATGGAAAGGGTGGAGACAGATGAAAGAGCCGCACCTGCTTCAAAAGCGACTCGATGATCGCGTCCTTCTGCCGGATCTGTGCGAGTAGGTACTCCCGCTTGCTATACGACGAGACAAACGGTAAGTCTGAGCACGACGACGCAGGGGATGAGGGTGCAGAAGATGAAATAAAAGAAGAGGAAGAAGAGAATCCCGACGAAGAAGAAGCGCGAGACACGACGGGAGGAGGCGAGGACGGGCCATGGGGGAGGGCTTTCGGCGCGGTAAGAGATAGCGTAGTATGAGATTGCGTCGACATTGTACGAGCACAGACGCAATACGAGCCCCTATCTCGCATTCATCTTATACCCAAAACGCCACACCGGGACCACCCAACGCCTGCATCCCAAAAAGGAAATAACAGGAACGGTGGATGTGGAGCGTATAGGGGCGACGCATGAAGAGTTGTATGGGCCGAATGAACGGGGACGTGCAGGCGATCCTTCGCCGCATCGACATGAAGGCAAAGAGACTTGGTCGATGAAGATGTCGCCGGTATGTGAACGAGGAACAAGTGAACGAAGTGATCCATGGATGGTAGATCCAGCTCCACCCGCTAAGCAGGTTTCCCTTCGTTCATGACAGCCGGGCCAATCGACCCGGGGAATCCCACACGGTGTGAACCCCGAGCAACGAATGGGAACGATGCGCAAAGAAACGGAAAACGGAAAACGGAAAAACGCCGAACATCAAAACAAGTCGGTGGCAGACTCGGGGGACCGGCCCTGCATAGCGTTCCGCCCGTCAGCGTCGTCATCGACCGGCGGCCACCCATGGCCACCGGCGCACCCAGAACGCCTGCACTACCACGCCACCAGGGTCCCAAAGCAGCTGCAGCAGCAGCACCGGTGGACGACGCACCGCATCCATAAGGAGACTCGACAGTCGTCCCGCCCGCAAAACGTGATGCAGACTCAACCGGGATAAACAGCCACCGACCGAACTAGCTAACCGGGACGCTGTAAACTGCGCGTAGCAGATGCGCCGCGTTGCGTCCCCGTCCCCGTCCCGTCCCCGTCGACAATCAGAAGTCAGTCGAATAAAGATTCCGGCGGCACACGACCGGCGAATGCGTCCTCCGTTTCGTTTCCATTGAGGACAGCGGCCATTGAGGACAGCGGAACCGGAGGAGGATGACGAAATAAAAACAGAAAAACGCAAGCGACACAACGCGGGAACGCTGCGATGCGAATCCCGTCTTTCAATCGAAGCATCTTTCTTTCAATTGCTTGAAGCAATTGAAGTCAAGTTTGGCAGCGGAAGCAACGTCACCGGTACCGCAGACAGGTGCTCCGTGATGCGGGATGCTAAATATGCCACCCACCACCGGCGCACGAATCGCCGGGGGGACATAAGAGGGCGATCGTGCAGGGGCAATGCGCGGTGAGGAGTTCGACCGCGCGGGGAGGAGGAGGGACCGCGTGCTGAACGCATGGTGCGTGCGGATAGCGCCCGCCCGCCCGTACCGAGTCGGAATGCGAACCGAAAGGGCGGGAGGCCGGCGCGGGGGTGGCGCGCGACACCGAATCGCCCCTATGTGCACCCGTTACACGCTGGCCGACGGAGCCCGACCCCAACCCCCGCGCGCTGCCGCCGGACTCACACCAACCCCGCGGCCACCGATCGCAGACGCGTGTCAGGCCCTCCAGTCGCGTCAGCACCAGAAGCCGGCGCACCCTGACGCTCGCCCGGTGCACCCTCCTCGCCTCCGCACCCCGGCCACGGCATCCAACGCGCCATGCACCCTGTCCCGTCGAAGAAAAGAAGGAGAAACAAATAACGAAGAAGGAAGAATGAAGCAAAAAGCAAGACAGGACAGGGGAAAAGAAAAGAAAGAACTCCACACCGCTCTGCTTGTCTGTCTGGGGCTTGCGCTGGCGGCTACACACACGCACCCAACGTCTCCCTCTCCTTGAGCGCCAAGACTCCCCGCAACGTGCAAATCAACCACGCTTCGCTCTCCACGCTTGGCGCTGCTCGCACCGCTGCTGCCTCCCCTCTCCTGCCTCCCCGCTCCAGATCTCGCCCACCGCAGTCACCTCTTTCACACACACCCACAAAGAACACACACCGCCTCCCAACCAAACAGCAAACGCCAACGAAAACAACACAACTCAAGAAAACGAAAAACACAAAAAAGAAACGAAAAATAGAATAAAATAAAATAAAATGAAGAAGAGGAAACTCACTTCGGCGCACTCCTCGGCTTCCGCCCCTCGACGATGCACACGTGCCCGCCCGCGCGGCACCGGCGGCAGGTGTTGTCGAGGCCTGTGGGGGTGGGGATGGGTTAGCGTGAGGGTGAGGGTTCGGAGAAGAGGTGGGAAGAGGGAGGGAGGGAGGAAGGGAGGAAGAGATATGTGATGAAATGAGAGGTATGTGGTAAGCGGGAGGGAGGAGAGACGAGATGATGGAGGGGGGAGAAGGGGGGAGGAGAGACAGATCGCCACGAAGGCCTCGCCACAAAGCGGCGGACAATCGCACCCCTGGGCTAGCGGGATGACACCGGGTACCCACCCCTCGTACCTCGCTCCCCGCCCGCCCGTCTCCCCGTAATCCACGGTCGCGAAATCCAATCCAATCCAGTCCCCGGCCCGCGCTTCCCCAAGCAAGCCCCTCGTGTGTCTCTCTCCCGGAACACAGAATGCAAAATGCAAATCCCAAACTGGGAACGGAAGAAGAGAAGAGGAAAACGCAAACGCAAACGCAAACGCGGGGCTCTAACCCGCAAAGCGAAAACCGAGGAAAAGCAAAAACGAAAAGCAAACGAAAATGAAATGAAATGAAAAACGCACCCCTCGCGCCGTTCCCGCCCTCGTCCTCCCCGTCCCCACCCGCGGGCGCAGGCCCAAAATCGCACTTCATCTTGAGCTTCTTGCAGTGCGTGCATGCGCCGGGGCTGTGTCGTTAGGTAGGTGGTGTTGCGAGGTAAGGGGCGGTGATGCGCGGGTGTCGGCGATCGTGGTAACAGGTAGAGGTAGGTCGGGGTGAGGTATCCAGGCAAGGAGGAGGAGCGCACGAAGCGGGAGCGGTAAAGGTTGTTTTGCGTTGGATTATGGCCAGGCATGTGAATAGGCGTTCGGGCCACGCGAGCCGAGGAAGAAGTGCCATTCCAGAAACGCGAGGAAGACGTCGGCGGTAGGGTGTAGCGTGTAGGCGGTAGGGCGGCGAGGGGTTGTCGGGCGAGTTGTAGAGAGAGCAGAAGAGAGGACAGAATAATAATCAGCACGCCGCAAAGGTGAGAAATGAAGGAGAGAAACACTCACAGACGCGCTCCCCGACTGCGCACCCCGAGCCCCGCCATGCCCACGCTGATCCCTGCGCCCCCTCCGCCGCCGCTGCCACCGCCAAAGGAGAACCCGTCATCAGAGTCGCTGTTATCCGAGTACGATGGTGCAGGTGCAGGCGCGGCCTTTTTTGTAACGCGCTTGCGTTTTGGGGCGCTTGCGGTGTTCGAGCTAGTGTCGCGGGTGTTGTTGGTGTTGCCATTGGCGTTGGTGTTGGGATTATTGGCCGTCGAGGTCGAAGTCGACGGTGCGGGGGGATTATAACTCTGCGTTTGCGTCTGGGTCTGTTGCGGGTACGTGGGCGCTGTATACGCCTGCTGCTGGGGATAAAACTGTGCGAGGAGCTCGTCGTAGGACGTCCCGGGTGCGGGGTACGCAAAATCGAATTGTGCGTGTGCGTGTCCATGCCCTTGCCCATGTCCCTGGCCCATGTCACTCCCCGTTCCCTGCAATCCCTGTCCCTGTCCGAGCCCTAGACTCTGCCCCTGTCCTTGTCCCTGGCCCTGGGCATGCGCCGGCTGAGCAGGATACTCTCCCCACTCCTGCTGCGGGTCATAGAAGCTCGGCGGGGGCCCAATCATAGATGTGTTCGTGTTGGAATGCGGGTGCGACATGGAATGATAATAATTATACTAAGTAGGATGGATGGATGGACCGGGAGAGAGAACGCCGGAGGCGGAAAGGGAGCGAAGATGGAAGATGTTCTAGTCACTGCCAAAGTCAGATCCTATCGGTTGGCGCGTAAGCCCATCACAACCGGAGACACGATCACGCCTGTCGGCGCCCGCGCGTATAATACCGCGTTTGTCACTTTGTGTCACCAGCTGTGGCTCTAACATTCTGCACGTCCTGTGGAACACAACCAGCTGGCAAGCCGCGGACTTCGGGTGATTGCATGCCATGCGTGTTCCCGCGTCGCGAAAAAACAAAAGCCTTAGCTGGTAGTGAGATTTTTAATTCAGAGCTCCGCAATAATGGTCCTAGAGACAAACTGCAAGTTCAGATTAACCGTCGGTCAGAGACATTAATTTTACACTCACCGTTGCTTCCTAATCAAGGGTCCTGGCTCATTCTGGTACAAGGTCAAGTTCAGATTAGCCGTCGGGCGTCAGAGACATTATTTTTACAAGCTGCTCACTAATCCAAGGTTGACCGCTGGTATGTTGGAGGGAACGCGGGGAACGAGGGAAAGCGAGTTCAAGTTGCATGTGAGCAAGGACAAAGAGACTTCAAGACCGCGTTAGTTGTGGCTCTAACATTCTACGCGTCCTATAGAACACACCCAGATGGCAAGTCGCGGAATTCCGTTCCTGTCAGGAAACCGGTGTTCATGAGTTGGACCGTGCTGTGCATGCTACCTACCTACCGTTTAATTTTTGCGTATTTATCAATACATATCCGTATCGCGAGAAAAACATTTTACGCGTCTGAATCCTGTGCAACACAACCAGCTGGCGAGCTGCGCAATTCCGTTTAATTCCATGTACGTATTCTCGCGTCACGAAAAAAACAAAAGCCAATTCGTAGGATTTTTAATTGGATCATCAGTCAGCTCGAGTCCGAGTCTCAGAGATCCCAGGCCCTGATGAAGACCTGGCAAGTAGTAACCAGCTAGCCGTCATGATCAGGCCGATATGGTTCAAAAATGACTTATACTCCTTGACCAGAGGTTACTTACTCTATCCAAATTGAATTTTACCGACAATTAAACTTAACGTGGCATTCGAAACTCTTTGTCTTGACTTACATGCAACTTGAACTCTGTCGTTCCCAACATACCAGCGTCAACCAGTGCTGAGTGAGCAATAGTTGGATTAGAAAGCAGCGTCAAGCGTAAAAATAAGGTGACGCCCCAGGGCTAATTTGAACTTGCCCTTGTTTCAGAATAGGGAGTTGTGGAGGCATTTATTCTCGAAGTTCATGGTCATAGAATAAATATTCCTCGGGCCTCCTTGGTTCGACACCCATCTATAACACGTCAAAGGAAGGTAACATCAATATAACATGACTAGACATACTCCGAAGCAAAAAAAATGCCTTACCCGGGGAGGGTTGATATTGTTTTCGGTTTGAACCACGTTCGAACCTGAGTCGAATTCAGTGGTGTGCTGAACCGGACGCAAGGTTCGAATAAAACCCCCCCGAACTGCACCTTGCCAGCGCTAGTATTCGTTGACCCCCGAGGGCTACTCTGAACTTGCCCCTTCTGAAACAAAAGCCTAGGTAAAAGGTAAATATAACGGCGTTACCTGAGCCTGTACCTTGTCCCAGAATGAACCAATAGAAAGCAGCGTTTCAAGTGTAAAAATAATGCCTGAGGGCTAATTCTGAACTTGTACCTTGTCCCAGAATGAGCCGTGGGTCGGAAAAATGTCGGGAAAATCCGGTTGCCAGTGGATCACTGATCTTCGCTGATGATTGTCTGAAACGGCCATCACAGAGGGACTATGACCAATTAATATTTCGACGGCCAGTAAACCGTGCTCAGAAATGACGAATAATTCGTGACCACAGAGAATTGGATTTTTTATGTCCTCGACGCCCGATGGCTAACCCGAACTTGCCCTTTGTTGCGATATGCTTATGTAAATAAAAATGCATTTTAACGCGTGATTTTTTGCGGGGTAGGTAGGTAGGTAGCATTGCGCCCGCTTAGGAACGCCGGTTTCGAGAAGTATCCCGGAGCGGGGAAATTAGAGGACCCCTGATAATAGCTGGGAAGGCCTGATGTGAATCCTGACATTTTGGGCAAATTTTGGCCGCTAGGCCTGTTCAAAATCCTGACAAAACACATCTCCGAGCCTAGAAGGCCTGGTCAAAATCCTGACATGAAGCGCCCGCGGCCGGAAATTTTTCGAAAAATGACCTATTTGGGGGAAAAAATTAGGCCTGATGCAAAAATCCTGACATTTTGGGCCGATTTTGGGGCCGTAGGCCTGTTGAAATCCTGACAAATTTTTTGAAAACAGTCCTGACATTTTGGCCCAAAAAAAATCAGGCCTTCCCACCTATTATCAGGGGTCCTGAAATTAGGCGGACGCTCTGTGATGGCGAGGCACAAGTGATCGAAGAACAGCGTGCCTGACGGGATCATCGGAGATCAAATCGATCAGGAGTCTATCAGAGTCTATCACGACCATTCTCTCTCTGCAAGTCGACAATTTTTTTTCCGACTCTATCCTCGAGCATGGCCACTCTGCTCTGTGCCTGGCTGGCTGTCGTCTACTTATGAAGGGTGCATCTGGCGCGACTCTCTGTCGATGCGTGGCATCTCTATTCTGTGACTCGGAGTCTGTTCTCACTGCTGGGTCATCTCATTCCGAGTCTGTTGGCCTCTTTGGCCCGCTGCCTCTTCAATTCTGCGCCGAGATAGCCCCTAATAATTGGTCGTCCGGCTACCATCGATCGGTTGTTACCTATGTGTTGCTGCGTCGGCGCCGCAACTCAACCCCGGATGGATTCAAGAGATAGTCCGTATTCCGCTTTAAATCCAGCCATGTTATCTGCCGTTTGTCCGTCCTAGCCACACCGCTTCCATCCAGCCATTCCCCTCGCGTTCTAGCCGTGTCATGCCCCTTTCCAGTCCGCGTCCCCTTCAATCATTCCATTCCTGCTAATTTACCTTCCAATTCATCTTTTTCTCAGCTATCTCCATCCTTGTCGTCCTGTCCCATCCATAATTTGTTCCTCGGAGCGAACGTGTTGCGCGTTTACAGTAACTCTCCCGCTGTAACGTAACCATACCCCCACCCGTACACTGTCAGACAGTCCATGGGTAAATCCGATATTCAATCTACGCCAATTGCCTCTGTCCAACAACACTCATTCTGGAACTCTGTCCCATTCTGGATGATGCATGTAAGTTCCGTTTCCTTTTCTTTTCTCTTCGAGGCTTGGTTATTGCCATTTCTGAAACCAAGTCTGTTGTTTCACGCCGGACAATCCAATTTGCCGCAACCACATATACCTCTCAGTCCAAAATACCCGCTAGAACTTTTGCCGCCACCATTCCGCCTGTTCAACCCATGCAAAATGAATTTCCCATTTCAATTTTCTACTCCGACTGTTGACCTCTGCCGTGCTTGCCATCCTTCTAGAATCCATTCAGCACACCACTTCCGACTACCTCGGCCCTCGATTAGAAACTTGGTCTGTAATTTGCCATGCCGTTGACAACTCGAGTCCGAGTCCCTCTGAGTCGGGCCTACTCTCGAAACTCCTCAGAAATAGCCAATATGTTTGGACTTGATGAATCGTGCAAGCTCTTTGCTCTTACATTGTGCCCGAAAGCCCAACGGGCGTTACGCGAAGTCTATATCTAAGCGTCTGGTCACTCTATCGAAGACTTGGCGGAATGCACAAACGCCGGAACGGACGTTCTGTGATGGCGAGTCACGAGTGATCGAAGAGAACTGGTGCCTCGTCGGAGATCAGGAGTCTATCGACCAGCCTCGACCATGTCTTTCCGACTTCCTTTTTGTTGCCCTCCCGCCCTCCCAGCTATTTATTTTAATCTAATTTTCCGGCGAATGCATTGCTAACTGCCCTCCGTTGAAATCCTCCCCAGTTCAGGGCCAATGTTCAGGTACCTGGGGCATAGCGCCCAGGACCTCACATTGTGGTGGAAAGCCCAATGGGCTTTCACCTGAGTCCATATCTACGCGTCTAGTCTATCGAAGATTTAGCGGAATGCACAAATTCCATATGTACCAACCGGTCAACAATATCTCCTCCTCCTCCTCCTCCAGGTATTCCAGAACAATATATATGTTCCCCGTCGCCTGACAGGATAATAATATTGCCCCCTTTCGTGTAGTGTGGATCTGGTTCTATGATTGAAAGACAGTAGGGAAGTGGTACGAAACAATTTATACCAGCTCTGATTGGCTGCTCCATAATTTTCGGCCAATCACAGGCTAGATCCTGTTCAAAAACAAACTGCCGATAAGCTCTACTCCAGAGGGAATCAAGCTCCATTAGTCGATCGACCCGATTCACTGGCAGGAGTAGTAGAGCGTCTTAATATTAAATAGCGAGTGGTTGAAAACCTGAACCGCAACTTGTTGAAATGATTGCTCCACACAAGATGTTCTTGTACTTTCCGGTCTTGTGTCGGAGGCCCTATGAGTCCTCCTCACAGCGCGCAGCCATCTGAAAATATGCAGAGGGTCGTAATAGTACTCTTCTGCAGAAAGAAAACGTGTCCGTAGCTGTAGTTTTGCCGGTCATGTCGGGTAAACTGTGGAGTAAAAGAGCTGATTATCGAAACGGAATAAACTTGACATAGAGAGATGCGTTCTTGACCACTTGCTAATAAGCTCGAGTGGCTGGAAAGGCGAGGTCTCCATCCTCCTCGCCATGTCCGAGTCCAACTGGTGCCATCTCCCCTGCATCGAGTGCGAGCGCCTGGTCAACGGGCCCTTCGATAGCGACTACTGTTCCGTAGAATGCGAGATAGCCACGGGCACGCCGAGGCACGACGACGAGTCGTGCTCCTACTGCTCCTGGAACAGAGTCAGTCTCTGGGCACAGAATGTGTCCCCGACACCCCCACTGTCTCCCCGCGTCTTTGTGTCCCCGTTCGAGCGCATCCTCACACCACAATACCCCACCGCGTGCATAACCACCGACGAGCACGCAGTCGAGCCAACTACGACCAAACACCCAACACACTCTCCTCCGTGTCCAGCACGCACATCCGCCGCAGAGTCCCTCGTCGCCAGCTCCGTAGCGGCCCCACCCGCGTCCCCCATCGACCTCCTCTTCCGCCTCGCCCTCCCCCATCTCCCACGTCTCACCACAGCGAATTTTACCGTCTTCGCAAAAGCACACCCCCCGCCGCCGCTTGACGACTCGGACAGCGACGTCTCCCCCGTCTGGTGGGCCCCGCCCGAGCCAGTCAGCTCCCGCAGTAACCCCCTTCTTCGTCCAGCGACGTACCCCGGCAGCCCCCCGCGGCCGCAAGCCCGCCCGCGCAGCCGCATGACCCCCTTGTTTGAAAAAAATATACCCCAGGCCGTCGAACAGTTCGGGCACTAACGTCCGGTCAAGCAGGCACAGTGATGTGTCCCGCAAGCCATCTGAAGCCCTCCCTTCCCCGGCGGAACATAGCATGGCGCACCCAACCGACCTTGGTCCCTCGCAGCTCAAGGCTCACGGAAGATCTCGAATCGCGTCGTCTATGCCCGGTCAGCTACAATAGTGGCGTGTGTATCGTGTGTGCGCGTCTGTATGAATCATAACAAGAGTCAGTCAAAGTCAGTGAGCGATGAAGACGAGCGTGCACTTTGGGAGAGTGTACCTATGTTTGCAGACGAGATGTAAGAGTGAATAAACGCGACAAGAAGGGATTGTAACGAACCGAAGGGAGGAATGGCAAGTGAGCTGGTGGCGGTCGAGAGGCAAGAAAAAATGAAAAACAAACGTGGGGTGGCTCTCTTATACGCTCGGCGGCACTTGCGGAATTTTGAACAGTGTTAATCGTATTGTATTCGGGCGACTTGGAGCGGATAAATACAGTCTGTCATTAGAAAATGGAGAGCAGCACCAGAAGAAAACATATTTCGTATAAGACTCATGATAATAATATTGCCCCCTTTCTTGTAGTGTGGATCAGCTTTTTAGTTCGGAACTAACGACTGAACTACCACACTGGCACACGTGTGCGCGCTGAAGGGACAACATTCGCTGAGCGATGTTCAATGAAGATTACTTAAAGGCCTAGGTCAAAGGGAAACGCACCGGCACTGCAGGCTCCAGGAAGTGCCAGAGGTTATGATCTGCGATGACTTCTTGGATGCATTGTTCGAGGAAGTCAGCCACTGCTCACAGATAATCAGGACATCGAAGGTCAGCAGGCAGAGAGGGACGTACCGGCGCCATCTGTCGGATAGGGCGCTGTCCGCTCCTTGTATGTCTCGCAAGAGGTATGCTGCCCATAACGTTCGAACCAGGCTTTCCTCTGCTCGTCCGTCAAAGCAGGGGCATCCTTCAGTTCATCGCCGCGCCAGGGAAAGAAGTGTACAGCAAAGAGATAGGTTCTAGGACTGTCGCCATCCAAGATTTCGTAGTTGTAGCGGCTGACGTGCCACTTGAGGGCAAAAACAGGGAGGCTTCGATATCTCTTGAGGAACTTGTCATCGCAGGCAGCGTGGGCCATGGCCACCATCTGTTCGTGCGTTACAACAAATCCTGTGGCGTATACGATGGTCCCGCGAGACAGTCTGTGTGTGCGCGAGGAGGTCGACTGAGGCGGCGTGGTGATTGACTGTTGAGGCATGGTGCAAGTAAGTAGCTTCAACACGACGAGCGCGTTGTAGTGCCTTATTTGGCTCACATGACCACGTGTCCCGCCCCGCACGGACCACCTGCCCTTCCTATAAAGGTCGGCGAAACTGTTATGAATCCTTACCACTCTGGCCGGATCCGTCTTGTCGGGAACCATCAAGAAGCTCCAAGTTTCCCACGCCACGCAAAAAGTTTTGGCCCTCCCAGGCCGATCCCGCTGAGTAGCAGTTACAATGGCAGACCCTAAAGGGACTCCTAGTAGTACACCAAAACCACTGAATGTTAATAGCCAGGCATCGAAGGGCCGTACCTCGATACCCGGCAATACTACTACTATCAGCCCAGGCAAACTCCAAACCTGGGGCGTAGATGGCGACCAAACCAACCCGAAGTACCTACTAGCCCAGCTCAAGAAAATGGTAAACTTTCGTAAAGACGGGAAGCTTGTCACCGCCATTGCTCCCCTCGAGGAAGCTTTCAATGGAATCACTGACATCCTAGACCGCTGCCTGACAGATCAATTATCCGAAATGACACGGCTTACCGGTGCCGAACAAGCCGCTAAATCGCAGACCAACCGCGACTTAGCCATTATCGAGAATCTCGAGAAAACTCTTACCTCCGAAATTCATGCTTCCACAAACTATATTGCTGAACTACTCCACAGTGAAAACAACATGTCCCAGACGCAGCGACCCCTTTCCAAGCCGACATACGCGGACACACTGAAACGTGACAGCCACGGTAACGTGACCACCCGCGCTCCGATCTCCGCAGCAGCTCAGAAACACCAAATCACTATCAAAATCTCTCGCGTCGACGCGGAACATCCCATCCACAAAGCTGACCCCTCCCAGATTGTAGAGACCTTCAACAAATCCATTTCCGACACCATTGCAGCCCAAGACTCCAACCTATTTACACCAATCACTGCCCGCAGCGCTCGTCGTCTTAAAAGTGGCGACTTAACTATCCAGCTTCGCTCCTCCCAAGATGTCGACCTTATCCGCAGTAATTCCCAGGAATGGCTGCCACGCTTTTCGCCTGGTGCCTGGACTCACACCCCAAAATTCAACATTGTTGTTAACGGTATGCCCGCCACCTTCGACCCCACATCGGAGAACGCCCTCCGTTCCTTTGAGGACAACAATCCCGATACCCTCCTCCCCTTTTCTATTGCTCACGCCAGATGGCTCCGCACCCCAAAGTCAAATGCCGGCTCGATCATCCTCGAGATAAAAGACAGTAACAGCGCTAATCTAGCACTCGAACAAGGCCTCGCATCGAACTACTCCTTTCTCTCTGTTCACAAACTTATGCCCAAACTCACACAGTGCTTTAACTGCCAGGGTTACGGCCACATCGCCAAGGCCTGCAAAGATCCCATCAAGTGCGGACTCTGCGCCGGGTCGCATGCAACTAAAACATGCACCTCAACCCACGACCATGACACCCACTGCGGCTCTGACACTTGCACTCATGTCGAGCGCAAATGCCCCAACTGCAACGGCCCCCATGCAAGCTTTGATCGCATCTGTCCAACCCGCATCGCCGAGCGCGAACGAGTTGAGTCCCTTCCCGGAAATGCTGACCCTTATTTTCCCCCACACCTCAGTAACGCTGCGCCTCAGGCTGCACGAACCTAATGTCTAACACACCTCATCCCACTAACCCGACAGCCTCATCTCTCCCATTCAGAACCCTGCACCAAAACTGCCGACGCTCCAAAACCGTCATGAACGCTCTTCTCAATTCCCTTGACCCTGCTGACTACGATATAATCTGCATCACTGAACCGTACATTTACCCTAAACAGCGCATCACCACAGCGTCCCCGAAATGGGTAGTATTTTATCCCGAGGGTACAGACAGGCCACGATCCCTCATTCTAGTTAACAAGAACATCAAATCGGACATATACCAACAAGTCAAGGTCGACAGCCGTAATGTTACATCCCTTCTCTTCACCTTTTCCGCCTCTTCTTCCCTCCAAATTTACTCCATCTATAATCCACCAGATTCTAACCTTACCTACGACGAACTAGCCCTACACCTATTCCTTAATCCGCCTGCGCACCCGATGCTTTGGCACGGTGACTTCAACAAGCACGACTCACTTTGGGCAGGCACCAACATTCCTGCATCCGTCCCCGCTGACGAAGCCATGGCCCTTCTAAAATTACTTGCTGACTTAGATCTCGACCTTGCACTCCCGCAAGGTACACTAACTCACCAATCGGCAGCACACAAAACTTGGAACACCCTCGACCTTGTGTTCACATCGTCAGACATCTCGGATGCAATCATCCGATGCGATGCCCTTCCTATGCTCCGTATTCCTGGCGCCGATCACCTGCCAATAATCGCAATTCTCGACTATGAACTCCTCCGCATCCCAGACACGCCCAGACCCAACTTCCGAGCTATCGACTGGGAGGAGTTCAACAAAGCAATATCTGCTTACCTTTCAGCCAACCCCATCTCGACCGACATTAATTCGCCCGCCGACTTCGACACGACATATTATGCCCTCGATAAAATGCTCCAATCGATTATCGCCTCTCACGTCCCCCTTCTCTCATCCTCGCCCTATGCCAAACGTTGGTGGACTAAAGAACTGACCGAATTACTCAGAATCGCGCGCCAAACTGGACGCGAAAATTGGAAGCGGCCGTCCCCCGATGCGAAAGCAGCTGAGGACGCTGCAACCAAGGTCTTCAGAACAACTTTAGCAGCAACGCAGAAACAACACTGGAAAGACTGGCTCGAGGAAGCAGACGAAAAGAGCGTCTGGCTCGCCTCCCGGTATGCTAACCGCCCTTTCACTGACAGCAGTGCCGAACGCATCCCTGCGCTAAAACGCACCGATGGAACACTGGCTTCAAATGCGCAGGAAAAATGTGATATCCTTTTCGACACATTCTTCCCCCCTGCCCCCCCTGCTAACTCCCTAGGCATCCCCGACGACTTCATCTATCCGGAACCCATCCCCATGCCTGATTTCACCCGCAGCATGTACGACGAAGTCATTCGTAAAGCCAAGTCGTACACAGCCCCCGGAACCGACGGCGTACCGTTCATCGTCCTTCAAAAGACCTACCATATTATTGGTGATATTCTCTGGGCCCTTTTCCAAGCCACATGTCGTCTAAAATACGAGACTCCGCTACTAAAAGAATTGTTCACAGTAGTCCTACGCAAACCGGGACGCTCCGACTACGCCCTCGCCAAATCCTTCCGCCCGATTGCCCTATACCGCACGATCAAGAAATCATTCTGCGCTATGTACAGCTCGATGACCTCCTATGTCACTGAGACACACCAGCTAATACCCTCCACGCACATGGGAGGCCGCCCCGGTCGCACCACCACCGACGCAATCCATCTCCTCACATCTCGCATCAAGAACGAATTCCGTAAAGGTAATGTTGTTACGCTCATCAGCCTTGATATTCGCGCGGCCTTCCCAAATGCCGTCCAAGCCCGCCTCATCCACAACATGCGCGCTCGCCGGGTCCCCGCTGAGATCATTGCTTTTTACGAACATGATCTAGCGGGCCAATCGACCCGGCTCAAATTCGACGACTTTATCTCCGACCCGTACATCATCACCAATGGCATCGGCCAAGGCGCCCCGTCCTCAGGCGGTCTTTACCAATTCTACAATGCCCCGCTCCTCGAAGTTATTACTGAACCTAGAAACTCTGCAGCAGGCGCTTATTACGACGACGCCTTCCTCCTCACGGCGGCTCCCACGTTTGCGGAGTGCGACGAGATCATGGCCCCCATGGCAGAAGCATCCCGCACATGGTCGAGAACGCACAATTCGGGCTTCGAGGAGTCTAAATTCGGTGTGTTACGCCTGCGCGCACAAGGCAGAAATGATATCCAAATTCCCTATGATTGGAGCGGTACATTAATCCCGCCGTCTGACCATATCAAATTTCTAGGAATCCTCATTGACGAGAAACTCAACTTCAAGATGCATGCGGAGGCTGCCGCAGCCAAAGGACTCAAAGTCCTCCTTGCTTGCAACCGCCTCACCCGCCCCGCGTTCGGCCTCCCACACAAATACGTGAAACGCCTATACGAAAGTGTCGTCATCCCTAAAATGACTTATGGACTCGACACTTGGTACACCCCTATTCACTCCGAAGCTGGTTCAACACACCGTCGGGGTAGCGTGGGTTTTGCCAAGCGCCTGGGTAAAGTACAACGTCTCGCTGGTATTCTCATCACCGGAGCCATCCGCACAACGGCAAACGACCTCCTCGACCTTCATGCTCACAATATTCCCATAGAGCTTCGTCTTAACCAGATATGCTACAAGGCCACCATTCGGATTTGCACCCTCCCCCCCTCTCATCCCCTCCATCCAATCGCTGCTCGTGCCGCTCGCTTTCACGGCATTCGGCGCCATCGGTCTGCTCTCCACAACCTCATGCATACTTGGCACCTTAACCCAACCGACTTCGAAACCATCCACCCATTCCCAGTCTCTCCTGCCTGGTCTCCCCCCTTTACACTCGATATCGCCCCGAGTAAAACCGAAGCTCTCGAACGCGCGCAGAAACGCCACCGTGAACATGACCTATGTTTGTACAGTGACGGATCTGGCATCGAAGGCCGCATCGGCGCCGCCTGCATCACCGATAACCGCGACGACACATTCACACGTCGCCTCTGCCTTGGCTCCGACCACGACCACACGGTCTTTGAATCGGAGGTCATCGGCGCCACCCTCTCGCTCGCCTCCATTCCCTCTCTCACTCACCTACAGCACATCTTCCTCGGCATTGACAGCCAGAGCGCTATTCGCGCGCTACAGCACCCCCGACAGCAACCCGGCCAATACTTACTATTCGCATTCCACGCCGAACTCGCCAGACTGAAACTGCGCATTCCGGGCGTACAAGTGCACATCGGATGGGTCCCCGGACACGTCGATTTTGGGCCCAATGAGCGCGTAGACAAAGAAGCTAAGTACGCGGCACAAACTGATGAACCTCCTCACCCCTGCACCCCACGCCTTTTCCACTCCCCCCTTCCCCGCAGTGCCTCCGCTGCGAAAGCTTCGTTCCAGACCCACACCACCGCCCTCTGGACGGCTGCATGGTCCGCATCCCCACGCCATGAGAAATATGCCCGCCTCGACAAATCCGCGACCGTCCATTCCATCCATAAACCCCTGATCAGCCTCTCTCGGCGGAACTCCAGTCTCATCGTACAACTCCGCACACGTATGGTTGGCCTTAATGCGTGGCTCCACAAAATTCGGCGCGCCGAATCCCCGCTCTGCCAGACTTGTCAGCAACGCGAAGACATCCCGCACTTCATATTCTTCTGCTCCCGCTTCTCTCACCTCCGTGCCCCTCTCCGCGCTGCACTCGGCCGCAAGGCCACCTCTCTCGGATACCTCCTCACGAACGAAAAAGGCATCCGCCACCTTCTACGATACGTACATGCTACCCACCGTCTTCCCATCTATCACGATATTGTCCCTAATGAACCCGCCCCTTAAACATCCAGATACTCATCAAATATATTGTGCATCCTCCTCCATACTACCACACCTTATGAACCCTGTTTATTACATACCTCCGACCTTCCCCCCTTCCCCCCATCTCGCTATCGAACACCCCAAACCTATATCATCACACACTTAGCATCACCATTATTTAACTAACGACCCTCTGCACAGATCCGCGGTGAAACCTCCCGAGCGTCCGAGCCCTGCTCCGCGATCCCGAGCGTTCGAGCACCGGCTCCGCTACATCGCGCGTCCGAGACCCGTCTCCGCATCCCGTCGCCCGCAGCTCCCCGTCCTCGCACCACAGTATCCTCCCACGCCCTGCCCGTTCTTTCGCGCCGTCCGTGACCCAGGGTACATTCAGTCCGAGGCCCTGCTCGGCACCTGGGTCAATAGTTAGTAGATACATACCGTGTACCATAGTCGCTTACAGCGACTCGAGCACGCTAATGGATTTCATCATCATCAACCACTCTGGCCTTTTGGCTTAGATCAAGTGTAGTATCTGTTCTTAATAGTTTAACAACTATTATGGAGGCACCGCCTCCATATAACTTGTTATCTAATTTTTGCCACCCTTGTTCTTGTGCTCTGCTTGCACCACTCGGACGCGATGACCTTGCTGCTGCACTACCGGCTTGTGTCGTCAGGGGATCCTTCGTTCTTTTTGCGGTATCTTTGAGCGCTCCATTCGGAGTTGCTTTCAGATGCAGCAAATGGATTGAAGTTTTGCTTCGTACATCTCTTGCTCTCTAATTGCCTCGCGTTATTCTTCACCCAGACTTGAAGATAAATGTCCTTGTCCGTTCATTGTGAAGCTCCGAGTCCTCTTACATTACAACTGGGATGCATGAATCGTATATGACGCGTGCGCTTCATGTTTGCACTCCTTCCGCGGTTCATATTTAAATTTATCGCTTTGACCGACATTATACGCGGTTCGGCTATGGTTCTCCTTGCCTTGCTACATCCGATCCCCCAGCAATCTCTTACGAGTGTGATTACTCTCTAAGACCACCTATGCATGCAAGCCAATGCACGCACTCCAGTGTCTAAAACCCATACCTTTCCTTTCAATTTGTGAAGCGACCGCCAGCCACTAGTACTGTGAAGCCCACCGGTGGCTGTTTCATGTTGAAACTGACTGGATTTTAAATTCATCCTTGGTGTTCCATTGCGTTCGAACTCTTCGCTGCGCTGTCGGCGACTCACGTTCTAGTGATCCTTATCTTATCATACCGCGGACTGATCCGGCGGAGTTTAAATAAATGATAAGGAATGATGGACGCGGATCGTACTCAGAAGATGGGAACACGCCGTAAAAGTGAGAGGATATACGAAATAAAAGTGTCCCTGCAAAATTTCAGGCCGGCAGGCAGCTTGTATCTTCTTCGGTATACCTAAAGATACCCCTCCACCGCCAAAACCAAAGAGTTCATAAGCCAGAAAGAAATTTGTCGTGTTTAACATTCAAGGGTCACTCTAGGCTTAATGCAAGTTATGCAAGAGGGTCTGTCCACAAGTTTTAGAGGTCCTCCGATCAGAGGGAGCTTGGCGTGAAGTCGGCAATCAAGATATGGCATTTTATGCAGAACCCGGACTCCGGAAAGAACAACGCCGTTCGAGGGCCAGTGGACCTTTTTTCACAAAGTTAAATGGTAGACCTCATGAAAAGATGGATTGGAATTTAATGGTATGCTCGGATTCTACCTAAGACGTATGGTCGAGAAGACATTCAGCATATTTCCTTAAATGTCCGGGATCCCCATGAAGGATAGTACGCTACACCGCCGCAATATTAATGACGGCCTTCTTGAACGGCCCCGCTTTAATCCACATCTTGACCTCCATGATTGTCTGCGCCTTCCTTGACCCGCGGGCTTCATGACACAATTCGAGAAAAGCCGCTCCACAGAGACGCTCGTTCCAGGGATGGCAAGGAAGTCGCGCGCCATCTTCACAATAACCGGAAAGTCGCGGACATGCGGCGGGAGCAGTGTCTTTGATTACTGATCCGACGCGGCCCGCCGGCCCAGAGCGTCGACGGAAAATGTCGATTTACTTGCGTTGTAGCTTGGTCCTTGGTGGCTGAAAATTTGGAAATCTAGCCCGAGGAAACTGTGTGTAAACCTTTCCTGGAGCCGTTTCTCCATCCTGGCGAACGAAACGGAAATAAAAACAGTTTTCACCGTTTGAAACCGTTTGCGAACGGAAATGATTGGAGCCTTACCCGGGGCCGGACACAGCCCCGTTATTTTACGAGCGGTTAGCACGTTTGATTCCTCCATCTCGCATCTCCGTTGTACAAGCTCCAACTTTAAGTCGACTCCCGAATTCTTGTCGTGCCAAGTTCGACGCCCTCAGCTGACGTCTCTCATAAGCGTGATTGCTTTAGGTCCACCTAGTATGCATACATACGATGATACCAATGCACCTTTGTTGGTTGTAAAGACGGGGCTACTGCACATTTAAACTGAATGGGTTTTAGATTCATTCTTGGGATTCCATTGTGTTCGAAACTTGTCGGAGACTCGCGGGGCGATGAGACGAATTAGACCCGGAGCTCGCCGGGAGCACATTCCAGTTTCAAAGCGGACTCCGAGTTTTCTACATTCTGCGGAGCTCTTTTCTTGCGAACACAATTGAAGGTTCGGCTAATATACAGGACGGCGAAGGCTTTGTGGAGACGGCGACTCAACGGAACTACTTTGGCTGCGTGTACGCAGCAGCTTCGGCGACCTAAATCTATAGTACCCCCAGCCTCTCATACGTTTACCCGCAGAGAGGTAGGCCGATCTGAAAGGCCTTATTCGTCTCCCTTTTACTTCGGGCTTGTTTGCGGTATAAAACGACGTGTTACCGCCCTTTGCATACTTTAATTTTTGACCACACTTCCACTCCACCGATCCAGGATGTCGCCAACTACCATGCTTGCAGCCCTCTATACTCCCGGAAACGAGAGACTTGTTCTCGACAGGAATTATCCCATCCGTGATCTGGCGGACAACGAAATTCTACTCAAGGTGGCTGCTACAGGTGTATGTCATAGCGACGTCGAACTACTGAGCGGAATCACCTTGGATACGCGCAAATATGTCATGGGCCACGAAAGCAGCGGGATTCCCGTCAAGTCAGTGCCATTTTCTTCTTCAATTTTGTTCAGATGAGTACTGAGCTCGAATAGGCTGGGGGCAAAAGTCGACAAAAACGTCATTCAGGAGGGCAAACTATATTCCATTCTTCTAGTCGACAGTTGTGTGCATGGAGTAAATGGGGGTCCAGCGCTGAATAATAGTCTCGGTTTGGGAAGAGACGGGGGTTACGCCGAGTACATTATTACGACTGCCGACACCCTTGTTCCCGTGGTACGTTTCATCGGCCGTCTCAACCTCTTGCATCTAACTTTAAATTTAACTCGAATTCGATTCGATTAGCCTAACGGTATCCCTCCCGAAGTCGCCGCTATCGCCAGCGACGCGGGGGTGACGGCCTATCATGCCGTTCAACATGCAGCGAAGGTAATTGGTAACAACAACTTCAAGAAGCTTACCTGATATCCACGCAGGTGAAGCCTGGAGACAAGGTCCTGATCTTCGGGATCGGCGGTCTCGGCCACCTGGCAGTTCAATACGCCAAACATTTCGGTGCAACCGGTGCGTTGACCATCCGTGAACTGGCGCCCTCCCTTATCTATTATACAGTTTATGTGTGCGATTTTAAACCCGCTGCTCGCAAATTTGCGCTGGAACTCGGTGCTACGGAGGCGTTCGATTTGATCGAACTTACGAACAAGAATGCGGCCGGCTTTACCGTGGATACAACCATCGACTTCATCGCCAATAACCAGAGTGCGTGATATTCTTTGTCGCTGTCGTTCAGCAATTGGCTCACTGTAATCAAAGCTTTCACCCTCGCTATGGGTGCTCTCACAGGCAACGATGTTAATTTCCCCAGCAGTCCAACATTGGTTCTGGTACGTTGGCACCACCAATCCATTTTCCGAGCACTTGAATCAGTGTCTACCAGGTCGGCGTAAGCGCCGAAAATCTGGTGTTCAACACTGTCGACATCGTTACATCTGGAGTTCAAAGTGGGTACTTCATTTTTGGACCTTTTCTCTTGCTTTTTTCTGAGCCGTTGTAGTCCATGGAAGCTCTTACGGGCCGCGTAGCGCGCTTGTTGCAGCGTTGGATCTCTTCGCAAAGGTTTGGCCTCTGTGCCTCTCCGTATTCCTTCATTTCTAATCGGCTCGTAGGGAATCGTCCACGCACATGTCCATTCGGAGCCCTTGGAGAATGTGAACAAGGTTATCGACGAACTTCGCGCCTTCGAGATCACGGGCCGGAAGGTTGTAATCCCGCATGTGTAGAAGTGATGATTTTTCTTGTTCTCGCTATGTGTGTGTATCGGCAGAATGATATAGTTGAACCCGTGAATTTGAGCAACCAGAGAAGCCTGTTATTCTCTGATTGACCTGGATTACTGTAGACCAACTCGCAGTCAAACCGTGGGAATAGTACACCAGTGGGCAAAATGGATGCATATTTTTCTTTGTAAAATCACGAACCGGAAACATCGGACAAGTGACTTCTCAGTTTATCCCAGCATACAAGGACTGACTGTAATGTAAAGTTTATTCATAGAATGATCGCAGGCTTCACGGTTGTTCGCCAAACTCGGGAACTTGTCAAAGGGAGGGCTAATTGAACCAAAAACAGGTACAAGTATGTAGCATTGAGAGCTTGATAGGGAGGATAACTTGAACAGATACAGAGGAACGGCACATTTTTGCGAACTCCGACCGAGAGCTGCACCGTAAGTTAAACCCGCGACTTCCTCGCCCTCTTCGGACTGCGCAGTTTTTCTTCCTCCTCGTCTTCGTCATCGAAACGCCGCTTCGTCGGACGAAACTTTCGCAGCTCTGTGGCGATGCCGACAAGCTGGTCAAGTAAACTCTCGTATAATACACGGGGCATTGTCACCAATTCATCTTCGTCGACTGCCGTGATACATATTAGTTGAGGGAGGTCAAATGAAGGGAGAAAGATTTCATACTGCTGTCTGACGACTGGGAGGCGCTCGGTGCACGAGCCGCTTTTTTGGGGGTGTTTTTGATGCTGCGGCCAGTACTTTTCCGCTGGACTGTACGAGACTTGGGCGGGCTTTTGGAACCAGTGCCATTCTGGGCTAAAAACGTCGCTTGCGCTTCAGGGGTTACCAAAACGGATGTATACTGGGCACACTAGACGTGCAATTAAGGTGTGAACGGAAAGCCAAAACGAGTGACTGCGCCTCACGCTTTTTCGCCGAGGGTCGATGGCGTTCTGCTCTGCACGGCTGATGATGCGCGTGCTCATCCTATCCGAGACATTCGATTAGGTACACTCGGCGACGATGGACGACCACTTAAAGAAACATACGTGCAGCCGTGATTTCTAACCAAAGCATCGAGCGCGGATTCGGTTTCTGCGGGGAGATAAAACTTGAGTACAACCTCGTCGACTGGTCCTTCCGTAGTGTCGACCTCTTTGAGGTGCTTCAGAAAGATGGCCTTAGCCTGTCATCACGGCGATCAGCATCCATGGAGTATCTTCGTGTCTGGGCAAGTCAGCAAGGGAAGGTATATCTACCTTTTGAAAGATCTTGTCGTTATCGGATGCCATGGATCTCAGCCTGGGCGTTCGCTGTACTGCAACACACACAGCCTACGTGAAGGGCAAAACGGTCAAACAGAACCAAGCCGATATGCACTGCCACCACGTTCAGGGTTTGGTTCCCGACGTCAATAGCTTACGTGCAAATCGAGGCTCTGAACTGAACAGTTCAAACGTTCAAGGCTAGTCGAAACAGCGCTCTTTGTCACTTCTAGGAATAGGTAACGCGGAAACGAACCCCGACTTGGCATGCGTCAATCAGAGTCAGGAGACATGACTCGACTCCTCTCCAAGTCTTTAAAGCCCTTCGCTCGTTACTGATCGTACCAATCTTCGACCATGTCTGGTTCTGCCCCATCATGGAAGCAAGTCTCTGAAAGAGCTCCCCCGCCAGAGATGCCGCTGTTGTCTTCCAAGATCTCGTTTGCTGTCGACGCATCTGGATCTACCGCTGGGCTCGTCATGCAGAGGGAGAAGGAGTTTGTTCTCGGTATGGTAAATGACTACAACTTCCCCTCGTCAGTCATTATGTGGGGCAGCTACGTAGAGCAGCCAATATCAGCGGGACAGACCACTTGGAATCATCGCAAGTGCGTATCGTTTCACTCACCTCGAAGCGACGGATCACACTGATATCTATTGTTGCGTTTAGCTGGGGCACCAATCCCGCCGTCATCTTCGACGATGCTGCTGTGACCAGAGAAGTCAAGAGCTGTGACATGTGGTACCTCCTTACCGACGGCGAAGTCGGTAGCCCCGTGAATTTTGCACGCAAGACTGTGGAAGTCGGCATGGCGAACACCCCAGTCATCTTCGTGATCGTCAACAGGTATGGCGCCAAGCCCTCGACGATCGATATCTCCGTCGGTATATCCGTCTTTGCGTCAGCTTCTGATGCTGCCGTGGTTTTCAAAAATACGGCGACCGGCGAACTTTACATTCTGGCGGCCAAGGGCGCCTTCGAAGTCCTTACTTCTGGATTCGAAATTAACCTTGAGAGTTGGGAGTCTTTGCCGCTCTTTCCCGACGAAGCTTCATTCAAAATTGCGCTGAAGGATATCAACATTGTCGGCGTAGCGCACCGCTCGACCGGTGCCGCTGTCGACTTGGGGAGGTCGTGGCAGGCGAAGCACGGCTGTCTCGTAGACATCGATCTCCTTTTGGCGCAGATGCATCCCCAGAGCATTCCCCAGGACGAACTTCTCGACCTCCTGGAGGAAGAGACCTTCGATGCGCTCGCCCTGCTCTGCAAGACCCGCGGGCTATTACCGACTCTGCGCGATTGGCTTCTGGCGAGAAAGGAACGCGCGTCAACCATCGAAATTCGCGACGTTTCCGGAGCTGCAGAGATCTTGCAGCAGCTCAGAAGCACAGGTGAAAATGTTCAGGGAGGCGCGGAGGTGCTGCGTGAGAGGCTGCGGGCCGCTCATCAATCCAATCTGCGGGACTACAGGTCGCGTTTGGCTGACTCTCGGCCGTCCCCTCTCCTTCCTCACATCAACCGCTGTCTGGCCGCCGTAACGGCTCTCGAAAAGGCCGGATACGCTGCCGACATCTTGGACCGCCGGTCGAACCGCGCCATGCGGGCGGCCGTCGTGACCTCCTCTGACGTCGACCAGCAGCTAGCTGCTCTGAATCTTGACGACGATGTCGAAGCTCACCGTTCAACATGTTCGATCTGCTGCTCCGACGACGTAATCATGTCCCTAGCATTGAAGGTGTCAGCTAACGCAAGCGACAACACGACGGATTTCGCGTTGAACTTCCCCCTTGCGGCTGGCGCCACCCTGCACAACCGGGGCGTGATCAGCGCGCAGTACGTATGCTTCCAGTGCGCTCTGGCGATGCACCAGATGGATCCGGCCCGCGGGTCGATGTACAATGAACCCATCGCCGCCGTGCTCCCGCTCGCGAAATACGACGGCGTCAACCGCAAGTACATCACGAATTGCCTGGCGACGGTCCTCACGAACGGGCTCGCCACGGGGGCGTCGGGACTGACGCAGGTTCTGATGAGCATCATTTTGTCGACGATGAATACGAAGGAGTGGGCGAAGGCGTCGCAGGGCGATCGGGAGATCCAAGCGCGGAGGGAAGGGATGCAGTGGATGTTGAACAATCTCATCGCCAACTCTTCTTGCCGGGAGACGTTCGACGAGACAGGCGACTGGGTGCCCTTCGAGAAGGCGCTTCGGTGGACCCTCAAGACGTTCGAGGATGAGGGCATCTACAGCTGGACGGTCAGATATCCTGTCCCCGGCTTCCTCGTCCTCCTCGAGCTTCTCGGCGTTATCGGGGCGCAAATCCCCGACACGTTGCGGGTTTCGAAGCTCATACACGAGATTGTGATTGTGTACATGACGCGAATCGTCAAACCCTCCGCAAATAAGGTAGAGGTCCAGCGCCGCCTACTAAAAATTGTTTTTGCAGAATTCAACGCGGAGGGTGTCCCGCGGGACCTCAAGGATGATGAAATCGCCATTAACTCTCCGGATGTCGCTTTCGAGCGCCTGGCAGCTTGGCTTGATTTCCCTGGAACGACGACGCTCATGGAGCATATTAGACGCGCAGACGGCGCAACCAAATATGCCTCGGCCTTGCAATGTGAGTATTTATGCGATCTGCGATACTGCGCTCCTGACCAATTTCCCAGACGTCGCGTTCCGCCTATTCTTCGAGGATAGCCACCAATCTCCCAAAGGCTATTTCCAGCGCGCGACGGAATCCGACGTGCACCTCCACACCGCTACGACCAAGCCTGCGGACCTGACGCGCGCTGTCGTAGGGCCGCTCTTCACCACCATGTGGGGCGGCGTACCGGAAGAACTTGACCACGTCAATGTCACTGCGGACACCGTCCCGCGCTTTGTCTCTCCGTACAGCCCCTCGGTCCTGCGCTGCAGTCTCCCCGGCTGCCCGGTGCGCTTCGACGCAGCTGGCCCTGATCCAGAGTTAGTACGCAAGGCGCGTGCGGCGCATTTGGTCAAAGTGTACGCGATCAAGGGCGCAGTGCCCAAGACCGCCAACGGCCTGCCGGAAAACACCGCGCGACTCGAGGCGCCGACAACGGCGCACGTCACACTACACTCCAGCATCTCCAAGACGTGGCGCGGGCTCGAGAAGGAGGCTCGGCGAGAGATTCTGAAGGAGGTCGTCCCTGGGGCTCCAGTGGATGTCGCCAAGACGCACATAGTGGCATTCATCGATGCGGTCATCGACCACATCTGCCTCGTGAGCGCACGAGGCGATATCTACGACAAGAACTTGAGGAACGATGTTGTGTGGGTACTCCCGAGCTTCTTCACTGCACTTCATACGGCGGCCACCATGAAGCAACTCGCTGACGACGCAGAGCTTGAGCTTGTTGAAAATTCACTCGCGGCGCGGGTCAAGTGGGAGTTGGAATTAATGAAAATTTAATTGATCATGTAGCTATACGGCGTGTGTACTGTGTACCGTTCAACGTTGAACGCTGAACTAACTTTGGAACTTAGTAAACCGTTCGTGCAAGTTGTTGAGGTACAACTATGATTTCCCATTTTGATCACGCAGTCGCGCCGCATCATGACTGTTGAACTCAATCAACCCTGCTCTCGAGGCCGTGAAAATTTGTTCAAGTACTGTACTTTTTTCATATTTTCGTTCAATGCATCAGGTCTTCATCGACATCCCTGGCACTTGAGTCGTTGAAAGTCGGCCAGTCAAAGCTGATCGTTCATCCCAGGCCATGTCCTCTATATCTATTTCGTCGTAATATGCGCCCATTGCAGTGATCCAGCAGCTGGAGAAAAGAGTCAAGATCAGTGGCAGTGCTGCTTCCTAATTTGCCTTTGACCAAGTAACGCTCGGCCTCCGGCGCTGGATGCTTGCGATAAGTTGCTCTTGCTGGCGCACAATTCGGAACGTTCCCTCGACGCGACTGCTCTCTTTGAGGGCCTCCGAGCCCCCAAACTTTCTGTATGACGGTAGGACTTCCGGATGTCGCAGAAGGACTCAGATTTTTACTCTTTATATAGTTCTACTCTTTATAAAATAACGTCTGTCTGTCCGAAGCCTTTAAACTCCGACCGGCCATCTCCACAATATATCACATGACAACCAGACACGTTAAAGACTTGGTCGAGTCGCTTAGTCAACTCGACCAAGTCTTCAACGTTCTCTGTTCTAATTGTCCAACAGGAGTTCTGAAGCTAAATATTCTGGATCAACTCAGACACTCGAAATATGTTCGAAGAGCACCATAAGGCAAAAGCAAGTACAACAAGGTACTGCGCCTATAGGATGATGGGAATTGAACATTCAACGAGCCGAGCCGGTTGACCCTAAACAGTTCAAGGTCCTGAAAATGGCCCGAGTGGACTGCCACCTCATCCATGGATGCGAAGTTTCTCCAGACTGTGCAAAAGATCATGTCAGAGAACTGTGTGGCACCCGGGTTGATTTTCTCCGGCAGATACTGAATGTCCTCTCTCATTCCATGGTTGTAGTACTCTTCACCGAAACCAGGATTATGCCGCTCCGAATTCGACACTTCCTGCTGCTGCTGGCTTATCTGGAGTACCTCCTGTCACTCAAATTACCCCTTTTTGCCCGCGCAAGTCTCAACAGTTCAATTGAGCTTGCAGCGACTGGGAAAAATCATGGGCTGGAGATGTGCTGATAGCGGCAAAGAATCTACCTTTCGAGTGTCTGCCTCTCACCTTCAGTAGTGCAACAGAGCAAAGCACTGAAGCCTACTGAAAATGCGTTGAGAAATGTGCACTCGAGTGGTTGCAGCACGAAGTCAACTCCTCAGACAAACTTTACCTGCTGCATGGGCGACGCAAACCCCAAAAGGACAGGCCTGCCGCATAAAAAACTCTGTTTATGAGGCATTATCTGTACATGGTTAAGACACAGCTCATCGTGAAGCACTGACTTCCATAATGTTGTCGACCCATTTACTCGCCTTAGAGAAGTTGTGGTATGTTGTTAATCACGAACATCAATCAGTTCCTCAAGACGAGCGCCTCTGTTGTCTTTTGGGTGCTGTGGAAAGTCTGGAACACACGCTAATAGAATGTCACGCCTCACCGGCTATTCTCGACATGAGCAATGTATTCCTTGGCAAAAATTCCAATTAGTACCCAAAATGCAAACAAAATTGGCCGAAATCTCAACTGCTGAGTAGTGCTGAGTTTTTGAAAGCCATGATTTAGGAGCGCTCTACCATTATTCTGGTTGCTAAATTCGTGCATGATGTCCTTGCGGAAGTTTATGCCGTTCCAGTGTACTGTCCAGGTTGAAGAAATGTCTGAAGGGTTTTCGGAAGCTAACTATTCCAGGTCATCTTATCTGCTTCTTTTCGTTGTCTGGGGTCTACCGTGGGGCATGGGGAAACTCATGGGGTCTGCGACTGGGGCTTAGATGGCGGAGAGAGGTCCAGGGGCGATGGTGTATTTTAACTTGCTTTGTACACCGGGATAATCCCTGGAAACCGGCGTTCGTTATTCGGACCGTGCCGTGTAATGCTACCTACCTACCTACCTACCTACCTAAATATATATATTGCCTTTCCAAAACATCATACGTGTTCTTTCTCAACCAACCTACTCTGCCCCCTCTGCAGAAACTGGCCAACATCTCATCGATCTCATCCCTTTCACGCTACTTCGGCGCTCAAGCGCTCAATCTTTATCAATCTCTGTTAAGCATCGAATCGGGGACGGGTCCTATAATGAGTCCGCGAATAGACTCATCGTCACGGCTCCATCCCTCATTTTAGGTTCCGCCTGTAACTCTCGGACGGACAACACCATGACTCCCGCTTCACGCTCTTTAATATGCACTTTTCTCATTTTTCCTCCCATTTTTCCCGCCCCACCGCACACTCTCCATCATGTCTTCACCGTCTACGCCTTCGCTACCTGTATCGCTGAATATCATCGGTCTTTTCGCCGTCCGCGCAGGGTCTCGCTTCCAAACCACCAAATCCTCCGGAGCGAAAGTGTTCCATCAACATTATATGACTGCGGTGACCTGTTCCAACGGCCAATGCGTCCAGGCAATTCTCCGAATCTACAGCCCAACTGGCGACCAGACACTTCCTGATGGAACCGTTGTTTTCGCCATTGCTAAAGCTGTCTTTTCTCCGAATCGTGACGCCATCTTGGATGCTGTTCGTATTGCCGCATTTCCCGGGAATCCTGCTGCCGACACATATGAGGTGCGTTCTCTTTGTTTTCGCTTCAACTTCTGTGACCTTTGCACAGGATAACATTCCTGACTTCACTGTGCCTATCGTCATTGGTCTCGGCCATGTCTCTGGGTCGCACCACACCATTTCAGATGCTCATTCGTCACGCGCTTTCCCAGTCACCGTCGGGGATTTTATCCAAGATCTCAACCAGACATGCACCGTCGAGTAGGTCCGCCACCTGCCTCTTTTTCTACTTCTTATACTCTACCAGGTGTGTTTATGATGGATCGACAAAACGATGGGCCTCGACCATCGTGCCCCCGGCCAATACTTGCATCCAGTTCATGGGTATCTTCCGTGAACTATCGCCCACTGGCAACATGCGAATTAACCTGGACAACATTATTCTAAATGTTGCGCCACGATCCTCGCAGGGCGCTTCAGCCAGCGTAGCCGCCAGTGCTGACAGTTCAGCCTCAGCAAACTCGACACCGGCTAGCCGCAAAAGATCTCGCTTCAGTGCCTTTGCTTCCGAGTCTCCCCAGACACCGACTAAAGCAGTGGCACTCCCAGCAGCATCTGCCGGTTCGAGTACTTTATCGACGAGTGCTGATTCTGCGCACGCTGATACATACAACACGTTCCCATCCACTCCATCTCCCATTGCGCCTTCCATCCCATCGACTTCGTCACCCGATGTTTTCTCTTCACCGACACCATTCATGTCGATGCCTTATCTCGATCCCAATTTCCTTCAATACATGTCGCATATGCACCAAATGCAGCAGCTGCACCAGGCCTCCGCAAACCTTGCTCCCGCTCTTCCGAACTTGATTCCGTTTTCGAATGCTGCACCAACTGGCTCCACGGCTGGTCCCCTGCCTGCGCAAGTGGTGCCAACAACGTGTGTTTCCTGCTTTTAAACAACCTCACATTCTTATTTCATTTCAAGTTCTTCCTCGGCTGAACCAGCAATCGCTCAGCCGGTATCAAGTCAAGTGCTCACTCAACCAGCATCAAGGCAGGTGCTTCCACACCCTAGGTTCGCATCCTTTCTTTACATTGTTCCATGCAATTGATTTATCCCTCAATCTAGACCTCCCTCGCCCTCCCCAAGTACAAAAACCGGTATATCTGCCAGAACGTAAGTGCGCACTTTGTAGTTCTCAACTCTTTTTCACCTTTGCATCACAGCAGACAACCGGCTTGCAATCAGCCCTCGCGAAACAAAAGCCCCTCCCCCCTCAGCGAGCCTGAGGACGGTGTTCAGCCTGTGACCGAGCCGCCGAAGAAAAGGAAGAAAGCCGCCGGCGAGAAAGGAACTGAGTAGTCTAGATGATACAATAAACAACCAATTTCTTGATACAAATGTACTTTTATGAATTCTATGTCTCACATCAATGACGATTTGGCTATAAACCTTTAAGCTTTAAGACTTGAGCGGAAAAAAAATTGGCGACCTTTCTGGATACCTCCTTACATAAGGTCAAGGACATGTCAACCTGTTACCGTCCTCCATGAGCGCTATTTGACACCTTTTCCCCCAAAGGTCTGGGAACACTGCAGCGACCGCCACAACCCTCATTCTACAACACAAGACTCTTCGACAAGTCGGTTCCGCTGAAATGACACGACCGACCCACAGTTTTGTTCGCGCGTGCAATTGTCGCCCATAAAATGACTGCAAAGCTTGCTGTCCTCGCCCCTGGCCTCAAAAATGACATCTGCAGCCCTGCCTCCAAGTGGTATCTATTCTCTTTTGCGCAATCGACTTGATTACGGTCTGTCATTCCGCTCATTCGATCCATGTTTTTTTATAATTGCCCCAGTGCGCAAACATGTTCAGACGCCGACAATGGTCACCCTCATCAACAAGGATACTTATGATGAGATCCTCGCTGTCATCAATTCGATCTGGGATACAGGACTTCAGCTAGGGATGGAGAATTTGCCCGCAATGATCGTAGTACGTCAACTAATATCCCGACGTCACTCTAAACTTACCATTACGAACCCATTGCAGGGCCCCGGTAGCCAATATCGAACAGATTACTGCTTGGAAACTGTTCGCCATGTCAAGACTACCCCAGTCCTGTTTCTCTGGATGACTGCTACCGCGTTGATTCCCTACCATGTCCCTGATGCTGCTTATGCCATCGCTTTCTACATTCCTTCCTCCCAATCTTTCCAAGTACTCGACCTGATCTATGTCCTCATCCGCTTCATGGACAAATACATTCGAGAAGGGGATTATAGGAGGTTCAAGCTCATTTCCTTTTCATTCATGCTAGACGATAATGGGACCTATGGTCTCCTTCTCTTCGACAAGAAACTCCGACATGTATTCCAAAAAGCCGATTACCGGTCTCGAACAAATCAGAAATACAATGCTGCCGATTTCGACATCCCCATTTCAACGTGGCCGAGCAACGAACCGACTCTCCGCAACCCTCAAACAATTTTCAATTTGAAGGAACATGCCGAGTGGGTCGCCCTTTCCTTTCACGTGCTTTTCATTGACATGCAACATTTGACCATATTAAGGGTTTTAGCCCGCGCTTGAGAACAGCAAGGTTCCGCAAACAAAGTTTCTTTCCTCTCCGTTGACTAGGACGACGTCTCCGAACGGTACCGTCTTTCCACTAGACTATATATACCGGCCGCCCACGACGACCAACTCGCAACCTTTCGACCAATTGTTCTTGCGACCTGACCAACAAACTCATCTCGACCTTCTCTGCCCCACTCTAATTTTTTTACCGACCTCCCTGGCACTCATACTGACAATCATGTCCCACTGTACGACCGCCCGCATTGATTGCACAACTGGTTATCTACTCACTCCGATTAGTCTTTCGCCATCTTCTTACTCAATCCTTTCGCACATCGAGACCTCTTCCCTTTCGACGGGACATTCTCGAGATCGGACCGGCAGCTCTTGGGCCCAACAGCCTAGTGTATGTCGCTTCCTCAATCAAACCACCATTGACTTACTCTTGCTAGGATAATTGTGACGCACCACAACATCCTAGTGGAACAGCGTTGCTAACGACCTATACGATTCACGTTCTATCGTCGTAAGAACTGTGATACAAGAAACTCTCTTCTCCCATCAAATCTTCAACTCTTCTCGCTCCCGTTCTTCCTTTACTTGCGTTTCATGCGTTTCATCCGCTTTCCTTAACCCCCATCCTATCCTCGCTATCATTCTTCAAGTTATTCTTTGTTTTTGAACTGTATCGTATACGTATCGTAGATGATACTAGATCCTCCAATTGATATTCAAAGTGTCCTTACAATTCTTCTGCCTCTTATGCTGCGCCGCAAGATGGATCGGGATTTGTATGTCTCAACGTGAATGTGAATTTAACATACTCGATTCGTGTATCTCTGTGTTTGTCAACAACTTCTTCAACAACTCATCATCGTCTATCGCACACCAGTTGACTGTGTCCCAATAAAGACCAAGACGTCCGCTGTCCGCCCTGCCCACAAACAGGTCCCTCAGAGTTGCCTCCAGCCCTGCTAACACCTGTGGCGTTACCATGTACGGACACAAGCTAAATGGATATCACGACACAACGCGACAACGCCCTGGGCTGCGGTGAGCCCTTCATGTAGCACTCAACTCGACGTCCATGCGTGCCCGGCCGCACATATGGCGTGTGAACGTGAACGTCGGGACGTTGAGAAGAAGAGTGTCTGCTCTTTACATTCAAACAAATTGTCTTCTAGCATGGCAAATCCACGCTTGCCTGCTTTACCAAAATGATCCTAACCCCCTGTTAATGTCCGAGGCATCTCAAAGCGAATCAATGTGTTTCGCTACCGCGCATGACACTTGACGCCCTCTGCGGCCCCGCCATTTTGTCCCGTTTCCGCTAATTTCGACTTCTACAACACGCAGACAATTGTCCTATCACCATGTATGTGTTGCTGTTCTGTTCGTACCAGTTACTCATATTAAAACAAAGGAATCAAGATATTGATCCTGACTTACTTGACGATACAACTTTGGAAGAGCTCAGGAGAGCATCACGTCGCGACGCTCAACGTGCTAGGCGACAAAATCAAGCCAGTGAAGAACGTGATACTCTCCGTCGTAAAAACACCATTGCACAACGTGAAAGACGGAACGCGCGTGATCAACAAGCACGCAACATTGCGAGAGACATGGATACTACGGCACGACACAACTCGCGTCAAAATAAAAAGACAACCGGACAGCTTCCTGCGAATGAAAAATGGTGGGATGTGGTGGGCAGACGAAATACCTCTAATATACGATGTGTCTTGCGTCTCCAATGGAACCGGACATGTAAATATTGTGGTATAAAAGTAACTCTTATTCTACGACTGAACAACTGAACACTAATCCAGATCCAGGCACTTACTGGAGAGCGGATCCATGACACATGTTTTGTTTGCGGACCAAACGGAGCTCATGTCTTACCTCCCCTACCCGCCTACCCAGATGAATGGCAAACCTTCTTAAACCATCGAAACGCTGCCTCACTTTCGCGAAAGCTCAACCGCATATTTACGCTCACCGCACTTGGAGTGTATGATGGGGATTTCATGAAATTCCCATCAGGTATCGCTGCGGTTACTCTCAATGGCGGTCGAACATACCATCGCATCTTACCTTCACATGAAGGCCAACATGCCATTCGATGGTTCATCCATGACCCCGACGCAATGTTTGCGGAGGGCCGGGACACTGATGTTCCTGCCGAATGGATCAGCAGTGTCCTCTCTGGTTTGAAACGGGTTAACCCGTTCATTGACAAACTGGAAGTATTACGGACATCCAACGACGGAGATCTTGCTTTACATCTCGAACATTCACAAGCCATATCCAGTAACGAGATTGCTGCGATCATTTCCCTTGCCCCAGCATGCCCACCGAGCCGCCGAAAGATTGTCATACGCAAAAAAGGACAAACCGAGCCATATTTCCTCGACCTTCTCTCTCCCTTTGTTGAGCCTTTGCACTACTTGCTCCTTCTTCCACACGGAACGCTGGGATGGTCACCGAACCGCCAAACCACAAAACAGACAAAGTTTAGTCAAGCTCGATGGTACCGTACGAGGTTTTTCATGAACGCAGAGCAAATGTCTGTCTTTTCCCGCTTGACCGGCAAGTCCCTCCCATTGTTTTAAACTGAACTGCTCTCACCGATTTGCAAATCAACTCAGGCGAATACTTGGTCGACGCCTGGAGTGCTATTGAAGAAGCCAGGCTCACATATATTCGAGAAAACCAACATTCAAATGACGATGATTTGGGCGAACCTGAATATGTTGGAAATGGCGATGAAGAGCCTATCCAGGATGTTCGTTTGCCGTCCACATTTGTTCACTCTCCTGCATGGTCGGCAGCCAATATCTCTGACTGCCTTGCTCTTCGAAAAGCTCTAGGTCCTGTTACATTTTTTATCACCTTCACTTGCAATCCCAAATGGCCCGAAATAGTCTCTGAATTGCGCCCGGGACAAACTGCGAACGATCGTCCAGATTTGATTGTCCGTGTTTACCAACAATACCTCTCTGCTTTCATGAAGGATCTAGCGGACACGATGGGCCCCATCCTATACCATATACGTGTCACCGAATTCCAGACACGTGGTCTTCCACATTCACACTTTGCAGTTGCCGTTAAACACCCCCCTCATTCGCCCCAAGATATCGACAAAATATTAAGTGCCGAACTACCGAGAGCGGAAGGGCCTCTTCGGGAGGCAATCAAACGACACATGACACACAACCATGACCCCAACCGTCAATATCATCGCTGCGGCTGGCCGTCAAAGACGTGTCAATATAACTATCCCAAGCCTATCCAGAAACAATCTCGCTTCAACGATCGAGGTACACTACGGTTAAACGCTACTTTGACAATGTTGTAATGATCCTGGTCCGATTTAGGATATTTTGAACCTCGACGCCGACTCGCGGAAGACGCCAACATAGTTCTTCATATCGCATGGCTTATCTTCAAGTATGATTGCCATATCAACGTTGAATATTCTGTCAGCGTCCAAATGTTTCAATACCTCTATAAATATTTCTTCAAAGGCCCAGACGAAGCAAATTGGACTGTAAAGGGAAAGTCCCGGCATCCGCCCCCACCACCTTCTTCGACATCTGCCACACGCCGAAAACCTGTTGATGAAATCAAGGATTATGAGCGTGGTCGCTATTTGTCCTCCATTGAGGCAGCAACTCGCATCGCTTCATTCCACATCTCCGAGCGTAAACCTTCGGTCAAACGACTTCCGGTCCACCTGCCCGGTAGGCAGCGTGGGCAAATGGCACGTAAAGATGGATCGGAGTCAGACGGCACACTATTGGTCAGATACATGACCCGTCCCCGCCATCCTCGCCTCGATACCATGACATATCTCGATTTTGGATCACAATGTCGTCTCGAAAAACATGACCCGGAGAAGGAGATGCACGAACTCCAGGTTCTCGAGAATGAGGTCCCTGGTCATCCGCGAATGAGGATCAGGTTCTATGAGGAAGGACACGTTACCGTATCACGTATTCAGATGGTATATCCTCGCCACGGCGATGTCTTCTACCTCCGGCTCCTACTCCTCCACAAGAGTGCTTTAGACTGGAACGACATTCGGACGATAAATGGTACCCTATATGCGACACACCAGGAAGCCGCTCGCGCCATGGGCTTACTTGAAGACAAGAACGAGGCTCTCCTTGCGTTTCAAGAATTACTTGCTTTCGGGACAGCACCAACTCAACTGCGGTGGATCTTTGCCCTACTCGCAGTGGAAGGAAACGCTATACTACCTATTTGGGACGACTATCAAGCCGACATGTCTGCTGACATTCGAGACAGGATGTTGAGGGTAACTTCACGTCCTGATCCCCAACTAATTCACAATGAGCTTCTCCTTTCCCTTCAACAACTACTACAAGGGTTAGGAAAGACATTGGCAGAAATCGGTCTTCCTGAACCTACGGAACGACAGCAAGAAGTGGACGCTGAACGACTTCGTTGGGGTGGAGACCCGACCAATTTATGTTCATTTTTTTCTAGCCTGACACCGGAACAAGTACGAAATTCCTCAACTAATGGACGCAATACTCATCATCCCTCCCAGAGATTAATATACGATCGGATTATGGAAGTTGCCGACATGGAAACCCCCCCTCCGCTCCACATTGACGGTCGTGCGGGTCGCGGCAAAACTTATCTTCTATATCCAGTCATTGGCGCATTGAGGAAAGTGGACGAGATTGTCTTGATCTCCGCTTCCTCTGCCTTTGCGGCCAAAAATTATCCGGGCGGCAGAACAGCGCACTATCTATATGGCATTCCTGTGGATGAGTACAACCCGTTCCTCAAATCCATGATACGACCGAAAAGTGATCGCGCGAGACTTCTCCAAGCGGCAAAATGCCATGTAATCGATGAAATCGGAGCTCTACATTTTAAAGCCTTCGATTGTGCTGATCGTCTTATGCGGGAACTGACGGGACGTACAACAAATGTCTGGGGTGGTCGCATGCTGATTACAGTGGGAGATTTTCGACAGGTATGTTCGTCATCGTCGCAACCTGCAGATTGATAACATTGAAAAGGTCGCTCCGGTCGTACGTTTCGGAGGTAGAACCGCTATATGCAACGCGTCTTTGAGAACACAAACCGTCTTCAACCGCTTTGAAATCTTAGAACTGCAAAAATCCATCCGGCAACAAAACGACATGGCATTTTCAAACTTCTTGGACTCCATCGGTGACGACTATAGTCACGACTCTGTGGACCTAACACATCTTCCCCACACCACCTCGGTCTCTGAGATCATCAACTTCGTTTTTCCTCCTGACGTCTTATACCAGCCTGAAGAATGTATTAAACGAGCCATACTCAGCCCTTTCAACCAGTACGTTGACGAGTTCAATTCCACGATTTTAAGCACTGTTCCTGGTCAATTGCGGACGTACCATAGCAGCGATTCCGTTGAAGGCGACGATGGCATTACTGCTGAAGCCCAATGTGTACTTTCCGATCCGGATTTCCTCCACTCATTACACGAGCCAGGAATCCCACCGCACGAATTGGCAGTGAAAGTAGGATCAATTTGCCGTTTCACCAGAAATTTCGATCCGTCTCGAGGCTTAACCAAGAACACGAGAGTCATTGTCCGCGCCGTTTTCCGTTACACTGTTGAAGTCGAAACGATTCCCGCATTTGTCGCCGGAATCTTGGTTGAGTCGGTACGTTCACCCCCACAGGTGGTTGTGTGCAAACCCGGTATCATTCCAACGATAGATACGACTCCATATCCCACGCATCCACTTTCATTTTCAACCGCACGGCTTCAATTTTGTGGTTCATCGCAAACAAATACCTCTGGCACTTTGTTATGCCACAACTTTCAACGGATGCCAAGGTCTCACAGTCACAAAATTGGCATTGGACTTGCGCAGAGCAGTATTTTCCCATGGACAACTTTACTCCGCCATGACGCGCGTACCGGATGCAAAAAGTGTCCTCATACTGAAATACGAAGACGAGTTAGATCAGCCTACTAGCAACATTGTATGGGCGGAGCTACTGCTATAGAGAGGGCAATACACATTACCCCTGTAAATGACAGTGAATTTCCGAAGCAGACAAGGAGTTGCCGGAGCGCGAAGCGCTCCGGCAAGTACTTGTTAAATATAAATTAACGGCTGTCTGAAGCCTTGAAACTCCGACAGGAGATCACCGCCGTGGGTTGGCGCCAGGTTGGCGCCAGGTTGGCGCCGAAGGACGTGGAACATGTCGACCGCCACGACGACGCGACGAATTTAGCAGCCTCAAGCCTTTCAAAGGTCGATTTCCAATTTCCTACACTTCAGACGAAGTGCCGGTTCGCGCCCCGCCGCGCTCTCTCCCTCTTTACAAAATTACGTTACCTGAAGCTTTCAAAGTCCGCCAGGAGATCACCGCGGTTTCGCGCCGGAGGGCGTGGAACACGTAGACTGCCACGACGACGGCGACGAATCTAGCGGCTTCGCCACGTTGAAATTAAGTAAAGGCGCGAACTCCAACCTTTTGCAATGGGACGAAAACTAATTTGTCGATCTCTGGCGGCTCTCAGCCTCTCACTGAGTCTCCGTTTCGCAAGAGTCAACGCACTGATCTTGAAGGCACTGATCATGTTCAAGACTCGGGCGAAGCGCCGGGGCCCAAAGCGCCCTCGGCGCGCTCCTTTACTCATGAAATTTAGTATGCATAATTGGGGGAGGGCACGCGGGATGCGAGGTTGCTGGGTCTGCGCGTAGCGGCGCAAGGACTCTTTTACTAACCCAGAATATCGATACCATTGGCGAGCTTTCGTGCATTCCTTCGATCGGAGGAGTGGGTACAGGCACCTTGGTGCGCGAAGTCGACGCGTTGGACGTCATGGGCATGGTCTCCGGTAAGTATCTCTTAGTTTCCAATCAGAATCGCTCATGCTTTATAGACAAGGCTGGAATTCAATTTACGACATTGAACCTCTCGAAGGGTGCCGCCGTCTGGGTAAGTCTACACTTTTTTTTTCCGCCGGTTTAGCCGTCAGAATTATTTTATCTTAGGGACCGCGGGCACAAATGGACAGAAAGCTGTACAAGAAGCACATGCAGAGGGCTATCCTGGAACAACCCAACCTCGATCTCCGTGCTGGGAGCGTATTTTATCTCGTTCTCGACCACTCACAGTCCTCATCCCAAAATCAATGGGGGAAGATATCTGGAGTCAAACTAGGCATGGTTATCTAAAATCTTCGTGTTGGTCCTTTGGTCCAGACACAGGCGAAGTTATCGGGTGTTCACAAGTCGTCGTATGTACAGGGACATTTCTTTCTGGCGAGATCCACATAGGGGAAGATGAAACCCGTCGCTTTGCGACTCTCCAATCGATGTTGGCAGGTCTCAAGCGGTTCCCAGCTGGACGGTTGAATGAGGCCCCCTCAATCGGGCTCTCTGCATCCCTGAATTCTGCTGGATTCAAGCTCGGTCGCCTTCAGACTGGAACATCAGCCAGGCTCGACAGGAAGACGATCAATTTCTCGGGCATGCAAAGACAGGACGGCGACGCTGTGCCGTCACCGTTCAGCTACATGAACACTGCCGTGGACAATGCTGTGGGTGTCTGTGTCATCATTTTTCTTTGTAGCTCACAGAGACCACCCACAGGAGAACCAAATTCCATGCTACCAGACGGCCACCACACCTGTAACCCACCAAATGGTCAAAGATAATCTTCACCTCAGCGTCCACATCCAGGAAACCAAAAAAGGTGCGCCTCGCTTCTCGAATGCAACCTACTACTGCAGCTCACTTGAACAAATTCCAGGTCCTAGATATTGCCCCTCGCTGGAGGTGAAAATTCACCGCTTCAACAAATCCAGTCATACCATCTGCCTCGAGCCCGAAGGCTACGATTCAGGTCGCATTTCACGTTGCCTTTCTTCCTGCTGTACATCTGATTGACCCCAAGACGTTATTTATCCCAATGGAATCTCTTGCAGCATGCCGGAAGAGCTGCAGGAACCTATGCTTCGCACGATCCCGGGACTCGAGAACGTGAAAATGGTTCGCCCTGCGTATGGCGTCGAATACGACTATGTGGACCCCAGAGAACTGACGGGTAAGCCGATTGAAAACTCTCCGGGCCTTTCCTCATTGGTTGCTCAGCGACGTTGGAGACCAAGCGTGTCAAGGTTTGCCGACTAAAATTTTGCAATATCTGGCACTAAACTCGTTTTTCAGGGGCTTTTCCTTGCCGGGCAAATAAATGGTCTGGGTTTTTTGATATTATCTCTTTGACACCACTTAACAATAAATTATCAGGTACCACGGAGTATGAAGAAGCTGCAGCCCAAGGCATCGTTGCGGGAATAAATGCGGGACTGGCGGCACTCCATCGATCCCCGCTCATCCGAGTCATCACGCGCGCGGATGGATACACCGGCGTTATGATTGACGACCTGATCGTCAAAGGCGCTGAGGAACCTTGTACGAATATATATCTCCGTTTCCGCGAGTTTTGTCTCGATTTATACGCCCCGTCCAGACCGGATGTTCACGTCGCGGTCAGAATATCGAATAACCATCCGGAGCGACAACGCGGATCTGCGGTTGACGGAGATGGGTGCGTCGCTCCTTTCTTCCCCTTCGACCCCATTTTATATTATCTAGGACACCGCGCGGGCGTCGTGTCTGTGAAACGATGGAGGGAATTTTCGGCCACTCGGGCACAGATCGCGGAAGCGACCAGGATCTTGCATTCTCTTTCCTTGAGTCCTCAGGTAAGAAGTCGGTGTTCTTTGCGCAGCTCATTTTATATCCTGCAAGGCCTGGATGTCCCATGGCGTCAGCGTCAAGCTAGACGGCGTTGTCCGGAGGTTTGCTTTTCACGCATCCTGAATTACAATTTTCAAGGAGTCGACGCTATAGTGCCTATCGCATGCTCAGATACAGCCCCTTCGTCTCGCGCCAGGAGGCCGACCTCGAGGAATTTATGAAGGATGAAACCCTCGTTCTTGATCCCCAAATCGATTACCACGCCGTGACGGGGCTGAGCTCAGAAATTCGAGAACGGCTGCAGCGGATTCGGCCGGCGACACTCGTATGCAAACCCAACCAATTGTTGGCAGGTCCGTAAATTGATCTCTATTTTCAGGGCGCGGCGAAGCGGATGGAGGGCATGAAACCGACCAGCATCGTGCATTTGCTGCGGCACTCGCGTCGGGGCTCACCTCAAGATGGACCGGAGCAGGCCCCGCCAACGGCTGAGGTGTGAAGCTCGTGATACTTTCCGTGTAGTAGAACAGATCTCATAACCGGCTGGGACGCTGGAATGTGTGGCCGGCAAAATCGAAACGTACATGTATGTGTGCATAATCATAATCATAATGTGTGCATAATCATAATCATAATGTGTACATAGCATACTGAGGGCATACTGAGGGCATGTGTTATCTGGCCGGAATGGACCTGCGGGTATAATCCTGAGTCACACTCCGATTCTTCTGAGAACACACGTACAATTGATCTCGAAAGGCATTTAGTGGCACAGCAGCCCAACAGCAGCCTTGGAGGAGGTGCAGGTAGTTGCGCGCTGCGAAGCCTTCTGTTTTCTTCGCGATGCTCCGGTGTTGTCTTCCGGACGACAAACACTCGGCTGGAGATAAATGGTAATTTTTGTTTGTCGTTTGGGTGGCTATTTGCACGCGTCAGTAAGATCCAGGGAAGTGTAGTCTGGACCTACCGAAAGCAGATCACGTAGTATTTGAGTCGTGTAAGACGAAGCCTGTGCCTTCTCTCTCAACTCCCTGGTTTTCCGTTCGCAGATATTCCGAAAGATATCCTCGAAACCCAAAGCTAAACGGTAACCACGAGGCGTTGTGGGAGATTTCCACCGGTCGGAGATCGTGTAGGACATTGTGTTGGATCTCATCGGTATGGGGATGATCCAGCCCGACTTTCCGGCGCTCCATTCTGGATAAGTGTGAATGTGTTGAGAATGCGCCTGGCCGCCGAGATTGGGGTAGATCGGGATGGCGAAGTGTTGCCAGACGAGTTGGAGACTTTCTGGGCTTGTATTTCCCAGAGAAGTAATGAGACAAATCCAGGGAGTGTCGTCCTTGGATTCCCCATTGCGAGCTGGTTGAACGATGACGCACGGACGGGTTTTCCCGCACTTCGCATCTGGATCGTTTAATTTGTTGAACGTCTCCAACGGTTTTCGACGAAGTAGCCCGGCGGTTGCAAGGTAGCGAAGAAAAGGCAAAGCTACCGATGTGTGCTCTGCGCGGACAACATCGCCTCGTTGAATAGCTCCGCGGTTGGAGTTTTCTTCGCCAAGGTTGGACTTGCCGGCGCAAATGGGACAGTGCCGCGATTTCATGGCGGATGTTTCTCTCAGCCATGAAATTCCGCCATTTTATGGGAGGTAAAAGGACAAAGCGTCGGTCCCAGCGAAGCCATTCGTCCAGAGAGTCAAAGCACCCGCAGTGGTGAATTGAATCTGAAGTTTCGGTCGAGGAAGACGCGTCGGAACGCGTTGTGACCCCATGAGCGCTTTGATGTGCATGGCATCGCTTTGAACAAGGGCCCGCGACAGCCGACACGCTGTGACCCTCTGTGGTACATGAACGCGCGCTTTGATGAGGCTTTGACCCGTGTGATTTCCCAAAGCGGCACAATAAATTTGATGGCATCATCGAGCTTGGTCAAAGCGCTGGACAAAGCGCTTTCGCCGCCGGCGTATAAGAACACAATGGACGCTCTCTGGGTATCTTGTAAACCCCTCTCTTCCCACATCAATGGCTTGCCCTTTCCAAGTCTTTTGCGACGAGTTCCGGCCATTTCCCCAACCCAACTCCTACATCGTCTTCTCGATTGATCCAGTGGCGACGGTCGAAATTCAAGATCTGAACGACCGGGAGCTTACCATGTGCTGCCATCTCCTGGAGAACAAGAAATATGTTGCTCTCGTCATGGATGTGCGCGTTTTCGAATTCTTTCACTTCATGATCACTTGTTCACACATCACAGTTTTTGGACTGGATATCGCCCGATCCATCTTACATGTCCTATAAGCTCCATCTTCTCGCCCCAGGGCCGCCAGATGACGTTCCGGAGAAATTCCAGGAGTCGAGCATGTCTGTTCCTGTTGTTCCAAGCACAGTCCCCCATCCGCTTGGTCGAAAACCTCTCGCGGGCTCTCTTCCTTTGCCTTGGTCCAACTGCCATCACAGTGTCTTTGCGGCCGTCGAAGTCCGCGCTCGGAGTGCTTTGACGAATGCTCCATCACCCTGGAATTACGATGAAGATGAATTGGGCCTTTATCATGATATGCTGGATATTGATCGCGAAAGATCGAGGGCAGCCCGCACAGCCGCCGCCGCCGGACTTCCTCCCCTCCCTCCTCCACCTCAACACCAGGAATCTAATTTACCAAATTGCGGTTATGAGCCCGTCGCCGTTGACCTGGATTTCCCAAGAGAGACTTATTACCGCTGCGAATGTCCTGGTGTTCATTTACCAGGCCTGTCGGCGGAGATATACGCGAAAAATTTCGGTGGGCCTTGCTCTTGCAATGAATGCATCGCATCCCGTGCCCAGGAGAACGAAATTTACGGCACCGGGGATTTGGAGCTGGGGTCCGATGTCGATCTGGCCGCAGCGCTCTTGGGCATGATGCTGACGGAGGGGCCTTCGAAGATGCCGTCCACGGTCATTAATGCCTCTTATGACCTGGCCGCACTCGAGGAGGTCAACGACCCCCGCCAGTTTTTCAAAGAGCTAGAGACTCTCAATCAGTGCGTTGTTTGAATTTGGTCCGTCTATTCATGCTAAACTAAATATCTCTGCAGGTTGATCGACATGTCGAAAAAACGCGCCTTGGAAAAAGCCCGGGTCTCTGACGAGGAGTCTTCCAAAGAATGCAAGCAGTCGTTCCACCCGGGTAGGTTGCTTCCAATTCATCGCGTTTGCTTTTTGTTGAACTGCTCCGCAAGCTTTCGAGTCGAACGCCGATTCGGGAGCCGTAATACCCCCCCAATCTCAGCGACGTCTAGGTAAGTCCCAAACACTCGGTTCTTTCCTATGTTCTGACCTCGAATCAAGGTACTATGTTGGCCAAGACGCGCCGTCGCGTGCGGCAGGTTTTCAAGGGGTTCAAAAATCGGGGGAAGCATGCAGTTGGACGGATATTTAAATCTTTGAGCTGTTCATGATTCAGTAATTTTGTCAACGAGGTGCCGTCGCATCACATTGTTTTTCCTCGCACTGGCGATGTGGTTGAAAAAATCTATGGGTGTTCGGCCCGCATCCCGTTCTTGTCGACAAATCGACGACGTGAAGTTGACATATGTAGCGACGGGTTGACTTATCATACAGCCGATTCAAGAAAAGTATTCTGGTTTTGGTCGAGTCGTGCAGCTCGATTTGTGGACCTTATTTTGTAAAAACAGTTGATAATTAAATGGTCGCAGGTTTGATCCCTGGTAAAAAGAGACTGATAAAATAAGTCAGTCTGCAGCTCCAAAAGCGACCTCGTGGTTCAAACACTAGGTCGCGCCATTTTTCATTTCTAGTAGTCCTTAAAACATAGTTACTTTGTTCTTATCAAACCCCAAGTATGACGCATGTGCATCTCAACTAACATTTGAAAGGCGCCCCGTTGAGTATAGTGCCTCTATCCGGTATATTCCAGTCGAATGACTCGGAACGGGTGTCCTTCTTTCTTTATATCCGTAATTAAATTATCAACGTGGGTATGTCTCGTGAAATATGGAAACCGTGCATCCATTAGTGACACTTGGTTGGACACTCAAATTCCCGTAACATTAAGCGGCACGGAGATTGAACCGGTCGTGATGACGGTGTCGTTCGTCGGGCCACTTTTCCCGAAGCTGTTGACGAAAACGACGGAATATTGGGCGCCGGCGAAATAGTACCAGTACGGGAGCTACATAGGTATGCTTGTAATCAGCTCCGCGCGCAGAAATGATCCGAAAGGAACTCACCTGCGCAGTGAAAGTGTCGGCGGGCGACAGCCCCGTACCACCCAAGTTGTACGTGCGCCGTGCGAGAAGAATGGGCGCTTCGTGCCCGTTATTGTCGCTGAGGACCTCGATGTAGTAGTCCATGTACGTCGGGAGGTATCCCAACTGGGACGCGCACGTCAAGTCGACGTGGACGGTGAACCACTGCCCACGGCACGAGTCAGAGAAGGGTCAAGGGAAGGGCAGTAAAAGAAACTTACGTCTCCAGGGGCCAGGGTGGAGGGCACCACCTCGAGCACGCCAAAGCGCGCTGCTTCGGAGCAGGCCTGAGCGACGGCACGGGGAACCAAAGCGAGAATGAATGTGGTGAGAAAAGAGAGGAGGGACGTGTTGATTCGCATTTTGGGCGAGGGTTAGAGAAGTGTTAGAGAAAAAGGGAAAGAGACGATGGGAGAGTTGAGCTGCGATTGGATCCTTTATTTTACCGTATGTACGGCGGAGCAAGCCACAGTGGTCACGGGTAGGTAGACGGTCACCGTAGACCGAGGTGGATCAGTGATGGTTTGTATTGTTGCTAGGCACTGGACGTCGGCACCGCATGCATCGGCTACATAGCTTCGTGTTTTTTTTTTGCACAAGACTGAATTTGACCGATGCATGTACGTAGCTGTAGGTAGCTGTGTGTGTGGAGATTCAGAATACTATACATCAGGAGACTAATAGCCGCAAATACTACGCGTCCAAAGTCCCAAAATAGGAAGGTGCGGTCTCGTAATTGACTTCGAATTCAATTTTGGACCGTGGGGTGGATGTGATTGCACTATCCCTGCTGCCCATTCTTGTCAACACAGTACATAACAGAATAAATCAGTTTCAAGGACTAATATCAAAGAGGAAAACAATCGTTTTGGCAAATGGCCCTCCACGCCCCGCCATCTCCATCGAAGATGCAGAATGACCGTTGTTTGTAGACTCATGCTGTATGCAGGATCTCAGCTTTGAAAGTTCCCGCTGTTATGATCCGTCTTGACCTTGGGGAGAAACGACCGTCTTGTATACCCACTTGAATACAAACTTTATACCGTGCTACGTGTTCCTACTAAATCACTTCTTGAGCGGCGTCCCGTCTGCCGCCTCCAGCCCTAAAACCCTTCTCCTCGACTTGGAGTTTGGGTCAAAGTACGGCTTTTCACCAATGCTGACAACCCGGTTTCCTTGCCGCAGGCCTTCGTAATCGTTCCTTCGCAAACAAAAATATCAGTTGGAACAATTCACAAGAAAGTGTTGAAGAAATAGACGGGCATACGTTGCGGTATGGAAAGTGCACCTAACACGTATTGCTGTCAGACGATCGATCAACCGATTGGACGAAGAGAAGAGACTCGCCGATTGTCCCAGATCGCCACATCGTTCTTTTTCCAACGGTACCTGACCTGCATGTCATGGTTCTCGGAAACATGTCTGGCTAGGTATGCCAGCACGTCATCAGATTCATCCTCAGTCAGTTCGACTATCCTCTTCGTGAAACTGTTGAATTAGCATTAATACCGGTGTATAGAGAGACTTGAACATGGACGGACCCCTTGTTCACGAAGACGGTCTTGAACCCGGTCACAGGGTGGGTCCGAATGACAGGGCTGACGGAGGTTCTTGTCAGTGCAAGGCGAGAAAGGAACTCAAGTGAATGCTGACTGGACCGCCTGCAAATGGCTACTCGTGGTTCAGTAAGTTTATTGCGTTTCAGTCCCTGAGTACACACCTTCCTGTGTTCTCAGGCGATCCACGCGGGTCGTTGATGACTTTGTTTTGCTGCTTCGCGTACTTATAAGAAAGTCGATTATCAGCATACCGATCGATGCTCATCAATGCACGCCAGCGACGCACCTCCCTGAAACCACTCCCGTCGTGTAGGGCCGTGAGGCCTTCGAGGAACTTTTGATAGGCCGGGGATAGCTTATCGTAAGCCTCGTAGCCACTGTGCACTGTCAGAGATGCTGCTCGGCATGGGAATGATATTGTAAATATTACCTTGCCCACTGCAAGTGATGCGCCGAGTTGGCGATGAAGATTCAACCAAAGGAAAAGACGTACAAGGGTATCTCCGCCGACTATAAGCCATCAGTACGGCAAGAGACTTTAAAATCACAGGATTCTCACCATCAGGAAGAGTATGAATCTTCAAAATCTGAGAGCGGTTACTTAACCATCAGCCAGAAAATGAAGGGGATGAACATACTGCATAATCCGAGGGGACTGTTTCAAACGTGATGTCTGTGTGCCAGCCATTGCTTGCGCGCGCGGATTTACTGTACCCCGTTCGTGCAATACCCCTGCACAAGTCAGATGTGTGCATGCAGGATTAGTGGAAGAAACGCACCCTTCAGACGATATCACGGAAACGTCGGCAGTCAATTCCGGAGTCTGCTCAGAAATGGGGTGAACATGCAGCTTGGAAGTCGCGGGCTTCCCAGCCAATTCGCCCAAGCGCGCCCCGAGTTCCTTCTGCTTCTCGACGTCAATGTCTTGATCCGTGAAGAACACGACCCCGCGGTGCGACACAAGGGTTGCTAGATCCTTCAAGAGCTCGTCGGAGTTGGGGGCTGCAAGGATGCGCGACAACTGGACCGATTTGTTTGGGAAGCGGGTGCCGATGTGCGGGGTTTCATCGTAGGAATCGTAGACACTTAGAGAGCCTAGGGCAGAAAACGGAGCAGCGACCATATCCAGAGGGGAAAGTGCGATTAAAGAGAAGAGATGCGAGCAATCGCACTTTCTTATGTCGCGGCAAGATATTGCTGATTATTCCGTTATCAGCACGCAATCCACCCATAAAATTGCGCTGAATGTGAATGATGGGAAATGAGACTGGAAGCATTATTACATCGATTGCACACCACCGCGGAATGGAACGAATCGCTCCAAGCTAGGCTCCTCGCTTTGCCTCCTAGGTACGTACAAGTTGGAAATTTCGAGGGTGATCGAATGCGGAAAGAGCGGTCAGCCGGGAGTTTGCACTGCGATATGGCAAGTACTCCTGCTACTAAGTAAGATAAGGGTTGGAACGCATAAATTTACCTATATATAACCCCCTGAACCGCAGACGCGCGAGGCGGCTTGAGAGCCTGGAAAGTGGTGTCTGATGGTGCTGAGTCAGCGTCGATCGCGTGATGTTATGTTCGCGGAAGCAAATCAGCGGAATTAATTGCTGCGAATTCTTTGTGGTTTGCAAACCGGATACCCCATTCACGGGATCGCGCCGGAATATATCTACCTACCTACCTACCTTTTCAGCTACCACTGAATTATTGTTATTTTTCGTATTCCACGCCTACCTGAGCCACAGGATCCGACAAACGAAGTTCCTTGAAGCCAGGTAAAACGCCCTTCTTTTGCATCATCTCTTCCTCGCCCATCTCTCCCGTCAAGTGCTCGTAAAACTCCCTCGTCAGCCCCGCCTTCTCCCGATCGTCGATATTGAACGGCCCCTTCACGTTTCCCCTCCATCCCTTGCGCACCTCTTCCCGGAACGTCGCCACGGGGTCCAAATTCCCTTCTTTCTCGCAGAGCCAGGTGAACCACCGATGCCCGGACGTCACATGTGTCACTTCGTCCGCGTGTATGACTTCCATCGCCGCAACGCTCGCGGCGTCTCCCGCACGCCGGAACCGCTCGATCGTACCGGGATTGACGTCCAGCCCACGAGCTTCGTGCACGAGGTGGATGATCGCGAGCCGGGAGCGCAAGGAGTGGGACGTGATCGTCGCAGACTCCCACAGTGACGCGTGGACGGGCATAGTCCCATACGGGGTCGCTGGAGAGGTCGCAGAAAGACGAGAAGTCAATAAAGAGCTACAATCGTTGAGTGTTGGAGCTCCTGGATTTTTTTCCACCCACAAATGCTTGCTCTCATCCAGAGCCATTTTCGTAAAGTCGGAAAAGAAGGCAGGAGGAAGGTCTGGATGAGAAGGGCCAAATCGCGCCATGATATCCCAGCTGAAGGATAAGTTAATTGTGGGCTCGATAATTCGGGAAGGTACGTACGCGAGGTCAATGCTGTTGTGCGCTTCAGTATAGGAAAGGGACTGGATGCTGACACTCACGCCCACTGTTCCACATTTGCCAAGGCGTGCAGCATGATCTAAAAGACGATATAGCAGACGAGAAAATAAATAAATAAACTACCAACCGCGAGGTTTTTCCTGCCCTTGACCTTCCCCGGATTCACGGTGTTTTTCAAGAAGCTTTCCTCCCGTGGAGGAACGTCTGGCGGGCTCGGAGCAGTAGATGATTTGTGGCCAATTGAATCGAGTTTACCCGTTCTAAAAAGTTGGACGGCGTGTCGAGTCCGCATAACTTTCAGAGTTGGATGAGCCGTGTTGAGAATCAAAACAGCCCATTGCATCAAGGTTTTGGGAGGGTCCGTTGTCGGCACGACAGGTTCTGGGGCCTCGGAATTGATGATGACCGGATTTACTTGGGAGGTTGGTTGGGATGGCGGCGGCGGCGGATCCGCGAATTCTGGGCGGAATGAGTGCCACGACCGCAAAATGAAATGGAAGCCCACCTTCAGATACCGGTCGCAGTTCAATTAGTCGCCAATTAGTCCCTCCAGATGGAGTCCCGATGTATACCTTCTCTGTATCATCTTCCATTTTTACTTCGACAGAGTACGTGCATGTCCTGCGGAGGCGTTAGTGGGGGGTTGTACGACAATCGGCCGGACTGACCTTAGACCAGTCTCGCTCTTCCCTGTCCGCAGATCAAAGTCGTATCTGTTGATAGGTAATTAGGAGTAGAGTGATCATAAATGAGACCCGCCTATGCCAAGGACAGACTGCCACGGTAGTATCTTCATACTCCTCGATTTCAGCATGGCTCATATCGGCTCCCAGATGCGGGCAAGTGGACTCCATGACATATATCTGGCGATTTTCAGCTTTCTCGAGCATTCCAAGTGGTTTTGAAGTAGGTTCCGTGGCATTATCCCAGACGGTGTCGGAAGTAGGCCCGGGCGAAAGACGGAAAAGGATTAGGGAGTGATATTTGCCTTGTTCCGACCGAAGGGTGAGGAGGAAGCGTGAGTGGGTCAGAAGATGTTTAAGGGGAGATATTCTGTGTCAGGTGAGATGTATGTATCTCCACTATGAACGTGGGCGAAGGACGAACTGCAGCAGCTTCATTGTTACGTCGCTTTTGTCTGTTCGAGGCGTATAAGAACCCCGTCAGAAAGGAAATAAAGCCAGCATATGCAACGGGTACCAAATGAATGCAACGTCTGAACTGAACGACAGTGTGAAGAGGAGCTGCCCGAAGTCGCAAACGCTAAAACTTGGAAAAAGAAGTCAAGAAGGTGTGGCTGTGCCAGCGGCACATGACTCCGCTACATTAGGCTTCCGTTCCAACTTCACACCGTGACTTCCTCAATTTCGGGCCACTTTTAGTTTAGTCTGAAATGAGAGATTTTAAGTGGAAGAAAAAGTGGGCTGAAACTAGCCTCGAAACTTAACATTTTAAGGCCGTCGAAACTGATGCCAAAACGACGAGTTTTTTGTTAAATTTTGAGCGGAGCGAAAGGGAACATTTCGGCTTCAGTTTGGAAGCCCGTGATACGGAACTCAAAAGCAATGGTATCAGTGCCGCCGAAACGGCAGCCGAAACTTCACATTGCGACTGGGCCGAAATGCCACTCAAAACTATTGATTTCGGCTTCAGTTTCAAGTGACCCGAAACGGGTGGTTTCGGCTTTAGTTTCGGCTCAACCCAAAACGCAACCCAAAACTAAGAGTTTTGAGTGGCTCAAAATCTAATCCGCGGATCATCTGCAGATCAGTCTGCAGATGAGCTGCAGATCATCGTCAGTCGGCGTCAGTCGTCAGGCATCGTCGAAGTAGTTTGTATTTCATTTTGTGGCAATACTCACCGCTAACTCTAAATAGGGCGAGGAGCATACAAAGCTACAGCAGGGCCGAAGTGGGCCTTCAAGACCAGTAGTAGGTAGATAAAGCTACACATACAGTAAATACATCGTGGAAGGTAAAGTAGATATGGTCAGAGATATAGAATATGTACCAAAGCCAGTCGGCGCGTAAAGTAAGTACAATAGGAGCCAGGTGAGCGTTCAGGACTGCAGTATGAGGTTGTAGATATCGGAGGTATCGGGGGAGGGATCGAAAAAAAGACAAGTCGGCACCTCGCCCATGTAAGCGATGACCCCCGCCATGAGTGTGATGAACTGGGTGAGCCCGCCCACGGAAAAGAAGGCAAAGTATTCGCGGTGGCGAGCTCCGCATCCCAGGCAGCGCTCGATGACGAGCTCGCCGCCGTTGCACAGCTGCTCGAGTTGCGTCAATCGCTCTGAAGCAATGAGTATACGAATGAGTGAAGAAAATAAGTGACTTACCGCAGTAGTACCGCCGAGTTACCTCCCAGCGACACACCCAGATGTGCATCCGCCCCTCCTCGCACCTCACATAATCCCGACGCCGCCGCTTGAAGTCGCTGGTGTGCCCCACTTTCCAAACCAGCCGCGCCAAAAACTCAGCGCCCGTTATCTGCCTGCGCCGGTATAGTGCTATGTCGGTGTTCCGGGCGCTCGCTACATTGTAGCAGACTCCCGGCCCTTCCTTCGCGAATGGTCGGGTAGCGCGTTTGGCGATGAATTCGGCTTTTTTAGCAATGTGGCTGGAAACCGTTAGGGCGAGTGTACCAGTCCGGACAGCGGGCGTACGCGGCAATAGAGATCATGTAAGCGTCGGTAGGGGTGTACTGGGGGTACGGATGAGGTCGGGTAGGCCGGATGGTCGCCAGGAAGGTCGTACAAAGGCGGGGTGAGAGCAGGGAGGTGGTGGAAATGGAGAGGAGTTAGGTGACAGTGCGAGAGAATCCAGTTTGTCAGTGCGAGAGAATCCAGTAGGCAGAGATGTGGTGGAGGAAGTACACCAAACCACGATGATTGACAGAGGGACAAAACGGTGGTGTGGACACCGACCCTCATCGTCGTCGCCTGTGGGAGGAAGGAGGAGAGAGCTGGGTCCGACCGTTTTTTAAAAAAGACTACTTTGGCGCCGAACGCACTCGCAGCGCGAACCGGACGAGATGCGCGAATTGACGCGGGCGAGCGAGATTCTGACTGTGTTTGGCGGGCGCGGGGAGGCGGTATCCGTTTGCGAATGCGGCGGGGGTGCAGGAGGACGAGCGCGGGCGGGAGCACTTGTCGAATACGACGTCGGCGAGTCATTGGCGGCCGACTGTGGGCCTGGTGTTCCTCGGCAACTCGGGGGGCGTGCCGCTTGGTGCGGCAGAGGTTGAGGGGGGACCCGTTTGACAATGCGGGGACGAACGCGCCGTACTGGAATTCTATGGGACAATTAGGATCGAGAAAAGAGTAAAGAGGAAATACGCACCACCATCCCTAATAACAGGAGCTCAAACGGGGCTTTGCCGCCAACGGGGCGGGAGGTCTGGGGTGCGGCAGCCGTGGATCTGGTCCCATCAGTCGTCACATACACGGGCGTCGAGGATGAGGGACTCGGGGACTCGTACGCGGCGAGGGCTGTGTTGCGCGGGGGTTGAGGAAATCGAGGTTAGACGTGTCGAGAAGTGGGGTGGTGCGGGCACTACACGGCTGGCAAAAGACGCCACCACATTTCCGGCAGTGCTGTGCAAGTAAATAACGCCGGAATTTTGCGGGATGAACGTATCCGAATTGAGATTCTCGATAAACGACGCCCAGAATGCGTCGTCCATGAAGAGATCCGAGTTCGCCGTGCCCGCGCCACTCGTAAGATGGTCGAAGTCCGGCTGGCTCAAAAAGCGCAGCGTGTCCCTTACCACAGCTGCAGCCGCATCCCCGTGGGATGCCGCTATCACCTCTTCGGCCTCATCCACAGGCTCAGCTCGGAAATGACTTGCACAGTGTTCCACTATCAATCAAGGACTTACATACACTTTATTCATCAGAATCTCTGCCCTCGCCCCGTGTCGCACTCCTACAGCGCTCCTCCCGGACCATCAGGGCTCTGCACCCAAGACGTACTCGTTCGAACGAGCCGCGAGCGTTGCATGCCGTCCGAGCGCGTCGCGTGACCACATCGTCGACGCGTCTATTAGCGGCGCAACATCTATCAGAGCCACAAATAGGGACGATGGTGTGCGTTCGGGCGCCTGATGAATGGGCGGCGGGAGTATGCACTCGGTGAGGACCCGCATGACGTACCGCTGATCACGTTCCTGCGCGAGCAGAGCGAGAGCGTGTCGTGCACATCGTCAGTGTCTGTCCGCGGGTCTTCGCCGTACCTCGGGTCTCGGCGGGCGGACTCGGGCGCCACCTTCGTCGACGCACGAGAAGTACGTCCGTGTACGAACGCAGCTGGCGCCGCGCCCCCACCGCGCGTGAACGCGTCAACAACTGCGCCCTTCCCCTTCAAACCCGTGCCCTCTTTTCCGCTCTCCTCCTCCACCCCGCCGCCCTCCGCACGCGAGCTCCTCCCCGCACCCCGCCTCGAACCCCCCGCCGCCCGCACGCGCGCCGAGACCGGCGCCTCCGCACACGACGCCCCGCCGCGCTACACCTACACGTACGACTCGCTCATCCGGCGGCCCGCGGCGCACTACCGCGACGGCGCGCACCAGCGTCACGCATGTGGGAAAGCTGCCCGGCGAGTCGGTGGTGGGATCGCCGGTCGCGATGCTGGTGGAGCGGCTGCGTGCGCGCGAGTACGCGGAGGCGGAGATGGGCATGAAGGTCGACGAGCCGAGTTCGCGGACGTGGATGGAGCCGCGCGAGAATACGGCGCCGACGGCGGGGTACGTGGCGCGGCTGGAGGAGCACTTTGGCGCGGGGAGTGCGCTCCGCGAGGAGGGGCCGAAGCCGGCAGTAGATTTGCTGAGGCGGAGGGGCGGCGGGAGGGGGCGCAGTGCGAATACGGGGACAGGGCGGAGCACGAGCAGTAGTGGGCTCATGGACGTGGACGGGGACGCGGAGGGCAGCAGGAGCGCTTGCGGCGGTCGTGCGCAGATGGATCCCGGTGATCGAGGTGCTCGTCCAAGGAAAAAGGCAGATGACGCGGGAGGTCAGGCGATATCACCAAGCGATCCGATCCATCCGACTAACAAACATGAACCCCCACAGGACATGAACTCGCTCGCGCAGACGGTACCACGCAGCGCGCTCGATGGCGCGGAGGGCTGCGCCGGCTTCTGCGTCGGCTTCTGCGTGCGCGTTGCTCGCGCTGCCTCCAGCGAGCCCTCAGCACTGAAGCCGCCGTGTCCGACGATAGTCGTGTACTCTCCGCTACCACGCGGCTCAAACTCATCGTCGTCGCCAAGTGGTGAGCGCCACGCGCCACTCTGGCGCATTGTTAGTGGCACGGGGCTCCCCGCTGCATGGCGCGTCTTGAAGCGCCTGCAGGCGAAGAACAGGATGCGTCCAGTGCGGGGCTCGGTTCTACCGAGGGCACGATGGGTGCGATGACGGGGATGGGGGCGGGCGGTTCCGAGACGGGGATGGGCTGCTCGACTACCAGGACCGCAACGGGGGCGGGGGCGAGGCCGGGCCCTCTTGTTCGATGAGTTCCAATGCGGGGAGGTTGATAGTATCATCTGCGCGACACATGCCCTGCGCGAAGAGCGCGGGCCCGCCGGGAACGCCGCACATCCAGATATCCCACGCGGGGCTCGTCATGCTGGTGACGAGGTTCACAGCACCACGGCGAGGTTGTGTGCGTCCATGCGGTTCGACGCGGGGCGGGTGCATCAGGACTACATACATCTCCTTTGATCATCGGGATTTTCCAAGTGTACGGGACGGACTCACGGAAGACGTGGCTGAGGAGGATGGAGATGCATAGCGGGAGCTGCGGGAGGAGCACATCGCGAATGTACGTGACGCTCGCGATATCGCGCTCGACACTCGCGGGATCGTCACCCGACGGGGATGGCATTGGGCTGCGGCGCACGACCGGAAAAAGGCTGTCGTGCGTCGGAAAAAGGCTCTCTGGGATTATGGGCTCGGGTAGGCCGCGGAGGTACTGCAGCACGGCGGCGCGGTGCGGGTCGCGGGAGGTTTCGAGGGAGATGACGTTTCCGCGATCGTATGCGTCCTGGGCTGCGTGCAGTACGACGGAGTTGGGCGAACGTCGGAAAGGCCCTCCTCCATTCCGGACTCGCGGATGAACTGGTTGGCGTCGCGGACGACGTGGGGGATGCCACTCTTATCGCAGTTGAAGCCCGTGAGGTCCTCGAGCGGCACACCGAAGATGTGCGTATCGCCCCGCGTCGTCACTGGCAGCGTGATCTTGCTCTTGTACTGGAGGTACGTCAATCTGCGTCAACGGGATGTGGAACGCCAGCTCGGAGAGCGTGGGGATGTACGAGGAGGATGGAAACGCGCGCCACTTGCTGACCCCCGCCCAAAGACAACCTCGCGCTTTGACAGGGCAGGGGCGATTGCATTGTGTACACCATCCGACGCATAGCATCGGTATGGTGGTATACGTGCGCTGAGGAGATATTGCGGGTGACGATGCGCAGCTGGCGACACCGACGATTCGCAGTTGGGAAGCGACGACGAGCTACTTAGAGGGCGAAGGGCACCCGATGGGAGTCTGTGTGGGTCGCGTTGAGGGTGGTAGACGGTGCTGCCGTATAACGGCTCGCACCGACATCGTCGTCGAGGACAAGGAAGTGGCGATCACGTTACCTGATGTAAGTAACTTAGGTAGAGTAATTAAAAAATTCACCGCGTTGGTCCAAGCGTGTTTTATCGTCTCAAACGTCTCTGGAACTGTGCTTTTGAGGTTTCTGACTGATAAGTTCCCGCGACTATAAATTTCTCGCATTCTGTCGAATTAACCCTTACAGCTCTGATTCGCTACTACCACCATGTACGCACTCCCTCCTCCCTCTCTCCCTTTAACCAGCGCTCATCTACAACCTAGCATGGCGCGGGGCCGCCGTCCGCTACCCCAGGCCTTTCGAAGCGCTGTTATACGCGCGCTTCGTCAGATGGGCATGTATAATATGTAGGTTTTCACTCACCTGCTGTCCCAGCGTCGTCCGAACTCCAGCAGCCGACTCCGTTCCTACAAGCTCGACGGGCCGGGTGTGGTGTACATCGTCGGAAGAGTCCGTACCACCGTCTACAACTCCTACGTCGCAAAGCAGACATCACACGACGATTTTTTGGACGCGCTGGAAGTAAAAGTCGGGCACAGTAAAAATTTCAAAGCGCGAAGACGTGCATACAAGAGATGTGCGGGCGAGCACACTCTGTTCTGGCACGCCACATATACGACTCGTCACCGTATGCTCCTAGGTAAGCTCTTTCCGCTCTCCACTCACCTTTTTCATCCTGCTCTTCCAGAAAGCATTGTTCATCAACATTTGAAAAATATCGGCGCCGCCCTTCGTTCCGTTTCGTGTGCGTGTAAGATGCAACATCGCGAGTTCTCCAGTTTTGTGCGGGCGGGCGGATTTCCGGGAGTGGACGACATTGTGGAGAAGTGCCTCGGGGCCCTGGGGGAGACGAATTTCGTCAGGTAAGCCGATTATTTCTGAAGATTATGGCTGGTTACTCACTCTCGTCAAGGGATGACTTGAAGAAGAAGTAGATTTCTAGAATATCTGTACTTTAATGTATATTATCGCGTGGGATCATCAAATATCTTGGAACTGTACTTCTGTGGGTGGGTACAAATTAACAGTCTATATATGTGCCGACATCACTAACCTCCCATTGCTTTTGTTCTAGGGTCTGGCAGGTACGTGTCGCGCTTGGGCTGTCGCTGAATTTTTATCCAGGATGGATTCCCGCTTCTTCCCGAGGTAAGTCTACTGTACAGCTCTGGTGGAAACCATACGATTTGAACCGCAAACACGACTCCTTCGCGAACGGCTCTATGTAAAAGGTAAACACAAGGAGCTAAGAATTAACATGTACACGAACCTCGGGCATTTCAGGTGCGTGACGCGTAGGTCGAGATCGTTATCGTCAACTTACCTGTGATTTTGTTGAATGCGAGTCAATGAAAGTAAAATGCATTTGCGAAAAGCCAGCGTATATTTGATAAGATAAAGACAAGCTGTAGATAAGCGATGGTCATAAATCCCGATCGTGATCGACGATCGACGATCATTGACGTTACATCTATTCCTGTTGCGGTACGATTTTGCTGGACAATGGACATAGCGAAGAAACCGGTCGAATGAGTCGGGAGGGAGCGGAGCTACAGCATATGGGTAAACCAGGTTGACGGCCTCGGATACGACCATGCCCCAAAGCGATCTATTGGCCTCGTCCCGCGTCTTCGGCGCCATGCTCGTCGTAGAATGAGCTGCGGATCGCAATTTGAGTCTATCGCACCAAGCTGAAGTCCCTGCAGACAAGACGAGAGAGAGCATGCAGAGGGTTCTTCCAGTCAGCAGCGGCTTCATCCACCTCTATCCTTGCATTCTTTGAGTGACCGAAGTCGTAAGAATTGCGAGATTTTCGCCGGTTCCGACGATGTCCTGCCTATTTAATAAGCACAAACTCGAGACAGGAGGGAGGTGACCCACCACGCGGCCTCGATCATCGGTACGAGCGCTTGCATGGAGGCAAATCTGCCAGCGCCAACATCACGCCCTGATTCTCGTTCTCGTCCACTCGTTCGACAGCGCGCCAAGAGGAAAACAATGCAGACTGCAGCGTGGGCTCGCAAACGTCGGGATCGCATCCATGCGCATGTTTGTGTTCCTCCTAAGCGCAGGACGTGGACCGAGGCGTTCTGAATCCGGCTGCCTATCCTGATCGTCCTGCTCCTGCTCTGCGAGTCAACAGGCTGCGTATTGAGACAGCTTGTTCTCGGCGGCTTCGAGACTTGCTGCGCTTCCAGGATTTTGCCTGTACAGCCACAGATGTCGACGCGCGAAACAGTGCCTCTGATACCTTCGGGGCGTATTTGAAAAAGAAAAACTGATTCACATTATTGAAGGGCCGCTCTAATGGTGAGAGATCTTACCAGAAGTATCCAAAGCAGTCTGGAGATGTCCTGAGCCTAAGAGTCACGGATGAGGTCAGATCCATCGCTGGTTAACCAACCATCGCTCGTCAGCATTGAGGTCCGATAACAAGGCTCGATCTAAACTGCCATTGAGTTACCGCGCTGTTAATTCTGGGACAGACATACCATCTTAGCGTAGTCGACGAAAACGAGAGCCGAGTCTTGCAGCATGCTTTCCGTACCCAAACGCATCGTATGCTGCCTCCGCAAATTTCTCCTTTAGTTCGTCATCTCTGGAACCGGGCCCTTCGCAAAAGAAGTGCACATACCCAGCCTTGAGATCGTTTCAGTAAATGAGAGGAAGATAGATCTGTACGACTATAGCAACTGAGACGCAGATCTGAGACGCAGATCGGGCGATGAATACGTACCTATCTCCATCGCAGTCAATCCCTTTGCCCGGCGGGGAGACGTCCTTGGAGCCCTACCAGAGACGGTTGACTGACAGTGACTCGCCGCGTGCTTCGACACGAGACCTCAGCACGGTAAGTACTAAGTGGTCGGACTCGGCCCATCCGCAATTATTTCATGCACCGATTTCTCCCAGCACGGATGTATTAGGACAGTCGCTGTGGCCGTAAAACTGCCAGCACCGACCTGATCCAAGCCCCAAAGGAGTGCCTTCGCTGTGGCCGTAAAACGACCAGCAGTGGTAGGAGAGGAAGTGGCGATGAAGTGGCGATGCATCGCGTGACCAAGTTAAAAAAATGAAATCGTAATTCGACTATACTACATATGATACATGGGCAAAAGATGATACGCGGGCAACGAAGACGACATTACTAGTACTGCCCTGAGAGTCTAGCGCTAAGATATTTGCAAGCAATTCTTTCATTGGCCAACGCAACGTCCCGACTCTTCTGCATAAATCTGATCTTGTGCTTCCACTGAGTTTGCGTCCAGAGGGGGGCTTGGTTCTTCTCGAGCAGCTTGACGCGTTTTTGGAACCAACGTTCGCAGTCAGGGGACCACCAGCCTATATTCATGCCTGAATGATGGAATGCGGTGGGCTTGGGCCACCAAGACATAGTTTTTTTTTGCTGACCATCCTCTTCTGCCGGAGTGGACTGTCCTGGCTAGATGTGAGTTGTGTTGTAGTAACAGGATGGCAACATACCTGTTGGAAGTATATATGCGCCGCAGATCAAGTCGATTTCCTGTGGCGTCAAAGCGTCGTCCCAATATGCTGTCGAGCTTTCACCGTCCCACAAACGCACGCCGGTTTCGAAAGCACCGTCCGTAGGGCCCATACAGGCGCGATCATCAAACACAACGTCCCTGGCAAGACGGCCGATAATCCCACCGGCGAATCGGGCAGCACGACCACGAGGAGAGGCGAGAAAGTTGTCACGTTGCCGACAATAAATTCTATAGTCGAGGGATGTTGGGTGATAGCCAGCGGGGCGAAAGCCGAGTCCCGATTGACGCGGGAAGATGGGGACACAAGGTTCAGACCCAGCTGGCGCTTGGGTGCAGAGGCGGAACTCTACACCTCGTCCAAGTAATTCATGGACAATTTCTTGGAGATTAGAGTCATAACCCCAACCCATTCGAACAATTTGCAGTGTAGTTGCAGCACTTCGTAGCAAGATGCATAGGCGTTGATCTTCCTCGGAAAGTCCAGCAGGTCGAACGACGTAGTAAGATTCGCCGTTTAACAATTTGACTCGGACGTCGACGGCCCACAAGCCAACTATATCGGCTGTTTCTTGCCGGAGATCCAGCAACTCACGAGGAACGCCCTCGAGTTCTTTCGCTTCCAGCAAAGCAGCGAACAGTGCGGGAAGAAGAGTATACTCGGCTTGTTTCATGCCCGGCCAATCTTCATCTCCCAAGGACCTAGAGCAAAAATCGGGGCGAAGTTTATCCTCATACTGAGCAGGAGCGATGGGTTGGGTGAAACCAAAGCGAGAATAAGGGACCTCCCGCATGTCGTGGTACGGCTCATATGAACTATCGTCGGATCCGCCGTTGTCGGTTTCGTCGGCCAAGTCGTACGTGCGCTGCAGGTCATCCGCGGTCGAGTGTCGCCCGTTCTCCTCTTCAGGCAAAAGAGTCTCCGGAACATCCGGGAGATCGGGGAATTCGACATTTGAGGCCTGCCAATCATTGTCGTCCTCTGGCTTGTCATCGGGAGCGAGCGCCGTACACAGATCCCACTGATTTGAGAAGCTATCGTAGATGCGCTGACGTTCGGTAAAATTGTCCCAGTCATCTGCCGCAGCCGATCGGTTGAATGCCCTGCGGATGAAGAAACCGTCTTCCTCTTCCCAGATGAAAACGCGGGCTCCCTTTTTTCCTGGCGCGTTTCCTTTGGCTGCATGAAGCTCTCGCGCCAAGCGCTGGGACCTAGCTTCCGAGTTCTCCTTCTCAGCCAATTTCTCGTTCAGCGCCTTGCGGCGAGCCATGAAGGCATGTATATCTTCGCCTTCCTTCTGCCCGCTATGGCGCTCGACAGGGGGAAACTGACGGCGTATATTTTCCGCAGGATTATCGATGGGTGGGCTAGCAACGGGAGCAGGCATATTGGGAAGCGAAGGGAGAGAAGCGGTGTCGGCGGAGACTTCGAGAGACCAGGGATGTGTTTCCCTGAGAGAATGCCATTGGTTGTTGTCGCATTCCCAACCACTGAAGGCCACGCGACCAGGTAGGGTGTGGAGGTACGCAATCTCGAGATGATCGGGAAAGAACTTGGTGTCCCTCAAGGCTCGAGGTATGGGGAAAAGTGGCTCCGCGTCGATCTCGCCCCAACAGAAATAGAAAGACACTGGAAGCTTTCCCACCACAAGGCTGAACAGCCACTCCATTGCATGCCTGTCTGTGAGAACAGGCGCATCGCGGAGGGTCAAGTCGATTATACCGCCGACCCGCTCGGTTTCCATGTCGCCTACCGCGGATGATTCCAAATCCGCAAGCCATTGCCCTTCAACCCTAGCTATGTTCACCACATCTGTCCGCCACGATGAATCCCCACTTCGGTCGAGGACGAGGAACATCATGGTGATTTCCGCCATTATTGGTAGAAAAAGCGTCGCGCGCTCGCAAAGCGACTGCAAGTGCGGCACGACGATTGCACCGGGCGAGATGGTATCCATATTGCGACGGCCAGGCAAAAAAGGGATACATTCTCTCCGATACGAGAAGACGGTAGCGAGCGCGCATTGCGCTGAGAACAGAGCGCAGCGCCCACTCTAACTGATGCCATGCCTGGATGATCTCGGGGAGCAAAGACCATCCGGCAGATCTGATGCCCAAGGGAACCGTCTTTGCTGTGTAATTGAGACGTCCAAAGAGAGGCCCGTGGAACGGGTTGTAACGGGGCAAAAGAGCGAGGTATGGCATATGAGGGGAGACCCAGGTGGTATGACGGAAGTCCCCGTCAATTGAAAGGTGACTGGGGCTGGGCGCCTCACTGGGCCCGGGCAAATCCAGAATGAATTTGGGGTCGCCACGGTGGACGGTAAAGATTTGTTTTTCTCGACGGACATGACCATTGAATCGACTATGATACTAGAAAACTTGTTAGAAAAGGCGTGAAATTCGATGGAAAAGTGCTTACTGGGAGAGTGGGTGCAGCTTCATGTGGAGCCATTTGTATCGAGTCTGTGAATAGGAGGGGCTTCTAACGAGTTCGTCAAAATTTAAAATGAGATTTGACCGGGGCATACCAAACTGCACGAAAGTGGAGGACAGAAAATTTGACGAATGGACGTGCTGCAAAGACCGACTCGCGATGAAGGGCGTTGACGAGGAGGATGGAGCTCACTGACTCAGCGTATTACACTGAGTCCGACTCGCGTACACTGGACTTGGATTCGTACCGACGTATAACGCCTGCACAGACAATGAAATTGGTCACGTTATTTCATCGCCACCAGATCCGCGTATCGTCACGTATCGTCACGCGTCATGACCTTCCTCCGCTGCTCGTCGTTTTACGGCAACAGCGACGGGCTTCCTTCTTGCGGCTCGTGTCGGTGCTGGCCGTTTTACGGCCACAGCGATTCGCCAACGTTCTTCCTTCTTACGGCTTGTGTCGCTGCTGGTCGTTTTACGGCCACAGCGACCAGCCAACGTTCTAGAGACTTAACCCTCAGAAACGTATGGAGCACCCAATTATCGTGTTTCTGCGTGCTAACCTATTGATGCGGTACATATATTTAACAGACATGTCCGATTTAATCAATATCCAACGCGATTACATCCGGCCGGTCGCTGCAACAAGCAAGCTGAATGCTTCATCTGAGATCTCAAGCTCCTCCTCGTATTGTGCGCCCATCTTTTCCAGCCAGGCACCGTCATAGAGGCACCTGGGAAGCCCCTTGGGCGGGTCTGCCCTCCCGTAGCCAACGTCTCCGTGTCTGGCGCACGCTTCTGTTCCTCCTCCCCTGCGGCGCTTATGAATTTCCTGTGTCTCTTTGTCGACGATGCGCCAATAGTCCGAAATCGCAGGCGCACGCCAGACGCAAATCTTGACTTTAAAAATCTTGACTCGCTCGTTGGTGACAGTTGTCGTCTCGCCTTCTTCTTCTGAAGACATCCCATCCGGCCCGAAACGTTGCAGTATCATCAATAATCGTTTCCATGTTTCAAGGTCCGCCGCTGCCTTAGGATTCGACTCTTTAATCTGTATGGTGATGGTGATGGTGGCCTCCCGGGTGGAATACTTCTATGGTGCTGGTGAGTTTCCGTCTCATCGTTTTCGTCCAGAAACTTACCCTGGCCTTTGCTGATATGCTCTTGGCTGAAACTAGGCGTTTCTCGTGGTACTCCACTGCGCGTGCTTCAGCCTCCTCCTTTGTCTCGTTTAGTTTTGGTCGGAGACGCGACCACTCCCCGCGGTATCTCTTCAACTTCTCCAATACCTCCTTCTCCAGCCAATTGCGGTCTACGGTTGTTAGTCGATCATCAAATGCGATGGTATTATCAACTATCCTCTTGATGATAGTTTTATTCCACTCGGAGTGAGTATAGCCCTCACTGAAGTCCCATCGCCAGTCGTCCTTGGCGGGAGCTTTGGCCATTTCGTCGGGAGTAACCGGAACATGCGTCATGAAGTCTTGCGCCGTGCGCACATTGAATTTCTCGTATATTTCGTCTCGCAACAGGGCCTAGGAAAAGTGGGCATTCTTCCAATCAACATCATAACGCTTCACGTACTTGATATTGAATTATATCTTGCTTGTTGGTCGGTGCGACCACTTTGACCCTGCCGTTTCGCGACTTTCGTGTGATCTTCGTAGTCTGCGTGGTGCTCGCCCCCGCCTTATTGCAAACTTCAGCGATCAGCTTTAGCAATTCCTCCCTATCCATATCTGCCACAGTGGGCGTAGCGGGGATTTCGGGCGCAGATGTGGCTGGAAGGGGTGCAGGATCTAGCGGGATCTCCGTGGTCGCGCCTTGATTGTGCAGTATCCTCAATTTAACATTCCTTCCTCGGCGTTGAATAGGTGTGGTATTGCTTGACTTTCTCTGCATCTTTGCCCTCAGGAGGATGACTTCATCTGAACAATCGACCTGAACGCCCAGCATTTAGTGGATCCTCTAGTAACGGAAACAAAACTTACGAGGGACCGTTGGAGTTTCTGAATGGCGTCGCTCTGCGCCATGAGTTGCTTCTGGCCTTCGAGGATGTTGCGCGCAGCAGAGTTGTACACCATTTTCTGGCAATAGCATGAGCGATATTTGGGAATCTGTAATTTGGAAGCACTTGCGTATTCACTGAGCATCCTCTGGTCGTCTATGATCTGCCCCTCCATTTGGTTCTCGTGCTCTTCTAGCTCAGCCTTCTCCGCTACCAACAATTTGTACTGCTCAACCAAGTGATCGTATTCTTCTCTTGCAGCTCCTGCTGCCTCCTCTGCGGCGGCCTGTTGGATGCCAAGTTCCGCGCGCAACACCTGTGCTTCTCTCGCCTTCAGTTTCAGCGCGTCCCTAAAGTAGGCCTCGCTCTCCAGAAGCTTGAAAAATGATGAATGATTCAGGCAAGTAATAGTTATTCAGCGAACCACATACCCTGTCAAGCTGTTGCCGCGCTGGTCCCGAAACCGCTTGTTTTTTAACACTGCCTCCAATTTCCCCGTCTGTGGTTTGCTAGCAGGGAATGAATCAAGAGTTCCTCCTTGACAGGCATGCCCTTACGCTGGTCCTGCGACAGTTTGCATCACCCATCTCGGTGTCTTCGTTCATGACGAGAGCGAACTAGATATCAAAGAAGATTATGGCGGTAAACGTCTCTCTGAACGTATCACGTTTCAGACAGAGCGGGAGATAATGGGAGGTGGGGCGGCAGCAGTGGTCTTCCCTCACCCATATTTATGGTGCGACGGTCCCCGTCCCGGAATAGAACAATATTCGACGTTTTTGTTTCAAGACGTCGGATATTGCCCGACGCTTTTGTTCCCGATTTGGGACTCTCGGTTCCGCTCTCTTGTTTTTCGACTTTTTCCCAGTTGCCATGTAACAGTATTGTTTGACGCGCATACCGTGACGCTCGCACATGTAGATATTGATTTTGCTTTCTCTCTCAAATGCGAAAAGGCGAAGGCATATATCGGGAGATGACAATTACGCTTCGTCGAGTATATCGATTTGAACATGAATGGGTATATTCGGGGTATAATATGATGAACAATTATAAAATATAGTAAGTAATGTGTAGCCGCTGCTACACCCAGAAAGGCATTTTCATAACCTGGAAACGAATAACCTTTCGCTTCGGCCCTTGGAATTCTCGCAAACTTGTACCAAGTCTATTCAATCTGTTGAGAGACTTGTGCGCACGATTTGAATTCGGACTTACGATCGAACAATAAAATCGCCCAATTTCCCGTCCGAGCGGCGCATATTCACAACAGAGCTAAAGATTAGTGTGGTCAACCATTTATTTGTGAATTGCATCTATGCGCGACGAACCTTTGATTTCGATGGGCGATGCGCATGATGAGAATGTCGCCACGCGCAATGGACCGAGAATTGAAAGAGAGGCGCTTATGACGCTTGAAAAAAACTCGGAATGATGAACCCTTCAGACGGCCATTGGAACCCTTCAGACGGCCATTGGGGTCGCGGTGGATCAAAAACACGGAGACGTCGTGAACATAAGGCTGTATATCAGCTTCGCCCATGATGGACTCCACATCGGGGTATTGTAAAGCGTGCGGATTGGCGGAAGCGCAGAGGACGGGGACGGGGATTTGGGGTTTTGGGCGATAAGCAGCACCCGCACGATATAAGCAGCCGGTGACGAATTTGCGGAGGTTCTGCGAGAAGCATGAATATCGGCCATGGAAAAGCATACGGACGAATACCTGAGGCGTGGGCTTGAATTGATATCTGTGGTTGGGCATGGTAGGGTCGCGGTGAATACTGGTCATTTGCTTTGCTGTTATATACATACTGGGCGCACAGAAACCGTTGGGAAAACGTCCAATTATTGTGCGCTGGTTGTCGGGCATGATGAAATGACCCAATTGTCTTGGATAAATACGGGATCAGCGCCATCGCTACCCCATCCGAGTCGGCTCCCCTGCTTATTGTATTGACTTGATGTGGCGACGAAAAACACCAGAGGTGTCGGGCGAAGCGTACAGGAAGGGTAGAGCCGACGATCTGGAGGCAGACAGCGTCGCGAACGCAGCGTATTACGCTGCGTTCACGCTGCGTTCGGATGCCGCGGCATGGCAGTGGTAGAGCGCTTGTCGGCGTATGACGCTGACAAGGTCGGTGCCAAGTCTTTGCTCGGATGTTGGCACCGTTTGATCCGCATCAACAGTGATCCGCAATGTTAATTGTCTTCCACGACTCCGAGTCGGATGGCTCGTCGTGCGCCATGTCCGTACCAGTGTAATACGCTGGCACGCCTACACCAGGATGAACCCCCAGAGACCATTTGCCGGATATATCTGATCCACCGTTGCTTGTGACAATCTGGGATGCGACTCGGACGAATCTGGCGTTTCTGTGCGGATATCCGCAAAAGTATCTGCTTGATCTCCAAGAAATTGCCGTCGGAAAACCTCGCTTCTTGTCTAATAACCTTCCGCAGTTGGCCGGGACGCGGAGAATTAGCTAATTGCTTGAGAGGCTTCGTCTGCACAACATCGTCTGCCGAGATCTTGTCTCTGTAGCCCGCGAACTCTCACACCCTTATATCTAACGCAGCAGGACGTCTCCCGTAGAACGGAGGATGGTGAAATTTGACGTGGATCGCATTTTAAAGAACTGCCCCTCCGATTTTTAGCCAGATTACCAGCCCTGTGTTCAATCTTCAATCTGAAGAAGCCAATCGATTAATTTGGGTTATGAAAGTCATTCCGCACATCTCTGGTCGGATAGCGCTGTACAGCTACTTGTACTATTCTGACTGAAATATATTTTTCTCTATTACTTGCATCGTTTTAAAAAGACTCGGCGGTGGTCGTAGTCCGAAACGCCCAGCGCGGCGCCGGTACGGATACTTGCTTGGACCTCATAGTCTTACGCGTCGACGGCTACGGTGGAAGAATTCGTTGTATATTACTTGACAAAATACAACTCAGTTTAAACCGCACGTCCTCGATCTAGACCTGTTCCATCTGCTCGTCATGTTCCATAACATTCTGGCCAAGCTCTCGTGTGTGGTTAACCTATAGGCATCTCAGTTTTAAAAAAGTAAGCGGCAAAAATTGATAAAGCTCATACCTTTCCAGGTTTTGCGGTGCCCGCTTTGCGAGATAGGCCAGCGACAGCGGATTTGCCGGGAAGATCGGCGACGCTTGGGCTGTATTATGCCAGTAAACTTTGCCGCTGATTTGGTATGGGCAGAAAAGGGACGTACGGAGCCCGCCTTGAGAGGCTGACCAGTGTGGCCATCTATTATGCCTCGGCGCTGGCAATGACGACTTGAGGCGCTCCTCCTTGAGATGGAGTGCCTTTGGCTTTATCTCCGCTTCAAAAAGTCCAACGAGTTTGGACTTTGTAATGGGCGGGGCGGGGGGTTGTAGGGTTTTAGCGATATTAGTGGTCTGGGTTACCGGTTGCTATGGGTGGTATTTTTACGCTGATCTTGTGGTAGTGAAGACACTCCGATTAAGTTGGGAAGAAATGGTGAGCCAAGACGCACGAAATTCGGGTTCGAGGATTAGCGGCCTTTTTCAATAATCTCCATGGAAGTCAGACGCGCATGATTTCTGTTACTCTGATGCAATGGGCACTGACCTTAAATCTCGCTCTTATGTTTGGAGGAGGCAAACATTCTTGAAGGCGTTCCTGAGTTCCCAGGGATAGCGGAGTACAAGGGCCTTGTTACGATTGTAGT
>JARKIA010000370.1:0-132310 GCA_029289565.1 Mycena galericulata | reverse complement strand
TCGTACTCAGTGGTTGGGGCGCAACGCATATTGTGTAAGCGCTCGCCAACGGAGTTGCGGCATTCAGCGGCCAATGAGTGATCGTGATTCGTGTCGTTTCGAGGTCCAAGCTCGAAGCGTTAGGCAGGTTGCCGGCGGGAATCCACCAAGTTGTGTCCAATCCATCTGGATGTGTTGCGTCAAGCAGCCCCAGCCGTACAGGAACGTGAACAAAGGTTGGGACAGATGCTCCCGATCCATAAAGTAGGCCGCGGTACAAATGTTTGAATCGCTGGTACACTGTTTTTTAGACAAACATTATATATTGCAGATGAGAACGCCTACCGGCTTGTGCTTGCGAATATCGTTCGTCACCTGTTTCTGGTGGTCCAGCGTGTACATACTCAACGTGAGAGTACTCCCCAAGAGGTTGTCGCAGTACTGTGACTGTTTATCAAATTACGAGCACATCACCTATCCTGACTTATACTATCCAAGTTATGGTCGAAATCCTAGGAGCAATGCGTTTCCTCACGCATTTTCGACTTGGGCCCCTCGTTGACACGCACGCTGGGCAAATGCAGCATTACTACGTTCACAGCGACACGTCGGAAACCGTGAAGGCCCTTGTTATAGGGGTCGTAGCCACAATCCTAGACGCTGGTGACGACATCAAAGTCCGTCCTTTGCCCCTATTCGAAAAATGAGACGACCTATTTTGCAGATTATAGTCCTCGTGTCACCTGGACGGGAAGCACCAGTTATACGAGTCATGTACAACGAGCAAACCCAAGTGTTGGATGATGTACTGACTGCAGAAAGACTGGACACATCGCGCGTGAGTGACAGTGATAATTACTTAGCGTCTTCGCCGTATATTTCTAGGTCGTCTTTACGCGGCAGCACTGGTGTCAAGGGGCAGGGTCTGACAATGGTCTCGTGTTCGTCCGAATTTTACCTCGTACCTCCATTGTAAGCGCCCACGGGCATTCCACACCTCTAACTAACCATATATTTCCGATCTGGTAAAGGATCGCACAGACTTTTCGAAGGAATCCGCGACGTACCCCTATGAGCATGTCGCGCCCGAGATTCCTTTCGTGGACGATACGGCGCTGGATCTTTGCGAGGGTGCCCTGGTTACGTGTTGCGTGCAAATGTTCAGAGTGGATCATCCAGTGTTCGACAGCGAGGACTGCGGCGTGTATAATCGAGTAGGTGCGATACGTTTCGAACGTCATCGTGTACTGAACATCTCTTCTTAGGCCTATGTCCTCGACGCTATATCGTGTCATAGGTTTACGAGGAGCAAGCACGACGACCCCATGGAGACCTCAGAGAAGACGGAGGAAGGGCGGACGTAATGTGCTTACTGCAGCGTAAAGTAACACGGTGCCACCAAGTCTATTTTCACAATACACTTTTTCCTCGCACGAAAACTATTCCGCTTCACTGTCCTCGTCACCGTTTACCCATACCTCCTCGTCCGTATCGGTCGTTTCAGGAGGGGCGTCCTCTTCCCACGTCAGGCCACCTTCGAGTCTTCTCCATATCCTCCACGATGTCCACATCGTGTCGTCTATCCAACCCGACTGTGATACCAGCACGCAGTTAGGTGCGAACCACGGGCCGAGCAGCCTATCTGCCTCCATCTCTGTCACGCGGCTGCCTAGTTCGAGTCTCTGGAGCAGAGGTAGACGAAAACCTGGCCGCTGCAGAAGATCCATGAAGACCTGTATCATGTAGTGACCGCTCCATGCAAAGTCCATTACAGTTGCCGACGACATGGCGGCCACGATATGCTCCATGTCTCCCATGGCCACCGAACGCATGGCTATCTTGACGTGCTTAGCGCGATGGAACATATCGGGGTTCATGTCGTACAGGGCGCGATTAGTTTCACCCTCATAATCGCTGCTGGACTCCAGGCTGTTGAGGCGGACGTGCAGTGAACACAGAGCGGGCATCACCATATTCTGTACCATGGCCACCTCGTTTCTATGACTGTACGACAGCCGCAATTCGTGCAACGCGTTCAACGTCACTGGCGACGCGGCGTCCGTATCCGTGCAAGCGACGTAGCTGAGCTCTAATGTTCCGAGCACCGGGGCCGCTGTTAATGCAGGCCCTAGTAAGGACCACGTCATAGCCATGTTGAAAGGGTATCCGTGTATTTCGAGGTGCGTCAAAGACGTGAGTGTATGTGGATATAACCACCATAGCGGAACCACGCCGTTGAAGTACATTCGCTGAATGGCGGGGGTGCCTTGAAAGAATAATGGATGGACCGTCGGATGGCCCTGACCGAAAGCAGTATGAACGTTCGAATGAAAAACAGCTAGGTCGTTTGCCTCGAAATTTGCCAAGGTTGACATGACGTTTAGCCAGCACCTGTACCTGCTGCATTCGATGGTAATTGCGTGTACTCGAGGAAAGACCTGTTGAAGAGGGGCCAGGCACCGTCGCGCAAACTTGGCCAGTGATACCTGGCCGACCTCGCGCCGCAAAGTTCCGCGCACCGAACCGAAGTATTCTGTTTCTTCAAGGATTGCGTTGACCAATATAGTGAGCGGTCCCGTTTCGACCCGCTTCAACGAAAAGGACACGAAGCTTCGCCGCATACATCGACGAATGACGACAGGGTGCCAGAAGGTACGTGTCCCGTACACGACAGAGTACCAGCGTTTGCAAACTGCAGCGATGACCCATCGCCAGTATACCCGCCAATGCCAAGTATCCTTTGACCGCTGGATTCTAACACTGAAAATTTCCACCAATATCTCTGTGGGCAGGAGGAGGGTGAAATCCACAGGACTTTCTGAGGCGACGGCGGTGAGAGAGGACGACATGAAATTTTGTAAGAGTAAGCCAGCTGTGATCGTCACGCTTAGTTAGGTCTGATCACAGACTTACAGGGGTACCATAGTGAGAGCAGTTTATTCTCGCCATACAACTCGAAGTAGACGTAGTCTATGGCCTAAAGGAGTGGGTCGCGGAGAACCCAATCACTTCTTATACTAGTATGCTCGATTTGAAACCTAACCCTCTCCGACGTAAGGACCCCTTCACGCATTGTCCATACCTGCTGGGAAAAGCCAACGCCATCAGCGATCAACGTGAAGGGGTGACCAACGCGAGCTGGCACGCGGGGAACGACAATTTGCGATGCTTCGCTGCGAGTGACTGGATATGCGACGAGGAGGCGCTGCAAATGCGGAAGTGCGAGCTCGCCCGAGTCCAGCAGTGTAAGAATATGCGCGAACACAATGGGGTGTACGGCGTGCATGTCCAGTGACTGAAGGTGTTGGGCGCGACCGAATAACAATGTTGTCTGTTGCAGAGTCAATCTCGCGACGTTGACCCAAAGTGCAAAGTGTTGCAGGGTCTCCAGGAGGTGGCGGCAACGGTCCAAAAACAAGTCGATCGTCGATAGCGTTTGTAAATTCAAGCTTACAAGCTTAGGCATTCGGAGGAGACACACAGCATCGAGTGTAGCTGGGTCGCTGTATGTGAGCTCCAATGTTGTCAAATTCTCCAAGGACACGGTGAGCCCCTCTATGCGTGTACACTCGAGTTCGTTCATCTCCAACACCTCGAGTGCAGTCGTCATTCCAAGCACTTGTGCGATTTCGCGCCACGGTCTGGCGAGCCCTTTCCGGTAGCGTACGAACCGCAGGACGGTCAATGTGCGAAACGTAGCTTCTTCACCGCTCAAGGGCGTAGTCGACCTCAGTCGTAGTTCTCGTAGGGCCTCGAGCGCAGGCACAGGGACGTCTTCCGGGGTCGAACGAATATCATGCGCCGTCGAATTCCACCCCGGTTCGCAATACAGAGCCACGGACAAGCGCATCAAGGTGACGAAGCTTTTGCTGTTGTCCGTGATCTGACTTCCAATGAGGGACCAGATAGCTCTCGACGGGCAGTAAATCGTGAGGCGGGTGACGCGGCGCAGGTGGCGTTGTACAATGGGGAAGACAATCTCGAAGAACGTTCGCATGGTACGGGGTTGAAACACCCTGACTCGATCGGGGGCGCGCCCGAGGATGCGCATCGACGGGTCCATGTGCAAAAACAAATTTATATCTGCGAGCTGAGTGCGGGTACCCAACAAGTCTTCAAGGAAGTCAGGACGTGTAGCCAGGGTGACAGGAAGGGATGTCCACAGGAGGGCGTAGCCGTATACGACGTCGCGCCATTCCCGACAAACGAGGCACAGGAGCATGCGAAGGTCGGCGAACAAGCTAACGTCGAGGGCGGACCACCGCGTGAAGAATAAGAAAATTCGGATAAGCATTTCTCTCGGCATTTTAGCACGAGGAGACCAGCGGGGGGAGGTGGTTATAGTGGTGTCCATGATTTTTTTTAAAGAGGTCAGGTTGGTTTGACTTGTTTACTTCATCGTATGCAGACTAAATTGCGCGACATAATAATTATTTATTCAATTATAAGAGTTCTTTACATGGTACGACTATCCATTGAAACATCGTGCGCCAACAAGGCCGCTGGTGGAAGCGTGGCGCGTAAATCGATATCAAGGTCCCGCAGTAACAGTATGGAGTCGTAGCCTTTCCCTCTTGACAGTGCCGAGTAAAGTTGGAAATATGTTACTGTACCGGACGGTGGCGTAGCGAGATCGACGAAAAGGCGAGGAAAGGTTAGGCCTTCGGCGTCTCTGACTAACATCGCGTACCCCGGTTGCAGGTCAAACTGCGTCCGGTGTATCCTCATGCGGACCCCATCCGGATTGGCGGCGGAGAACTGGGCGGTCATGGGTTTGATGGTGATAGTATCACCTCTATCCAACTCGCACACGACTGCCAGCGGTAGGTAACGCAGTACCGTGCTTCCTGGTAGGTCATACGGCTCCTCGCGCGGATCCAGGAGTATGCGTTTGATTACGGCCATAACTCTGGATGCGCCAGAAGTTACAAATACCCTGACGCCCACACCTATTTCCACGGCGCGCGCCAACCGAGCCGTAGTGGCAGTCCTTAGTTGCGAAATGAGAATCTTCTCGTCTTTCGTTGGGGTGCGGCTGTCTATGGCGTCGACCGCTTCGCATATATAATGTGTCTCGCCGGAAATCTGACGTCGTTTTACCACGGCCTCAGCGTTCCATAGTTCTACTACCCGGTTGCGGGTAGTAAGCAATGGCGCATCATCCCAAGGAGGTGTGTAGAAATTATGGGTACTGCTCTGTGCAGCAGACACCACACGCCTTTGCAGGCGGCCGATATCATCCTCCGTGCAACGACCCTCGCGTAGTCGATCCAAAAAATGGCGCCAGGAATCCGCGTGTCGGGATGTTAGAGTAATTATTCGGTCAAAGGAGCCGAACAGAAGGGAGGCTTCGGCAGAACCAGGACGGGTAGACGGCATTGAGAACAAGCTCTCGCCGGGCAGCGCGAAGGGTGGGTGTTGATGCATGTCCGCAGACAGGATGATGTTTGCTCCTGCAAATGGTAGGGCCGGATTTCCTTGGTTCAGACGACCACGAGCGGCGGCGAGGCAGGACTCGAATAACATGAGTTCGTCTTTGGATAAAGCGGACGCTTGATCAATTAAAATGTAATCTGCTGCTGCAACGCGGGCATCTCTTGCAGCGTGAGGGCCTACAACATTGGCTGCAGATCCTATGAGACCCGCCCACGACTTCAACAGCTGGCCGCGTACAACTCCAGCCGCAGACATGGTACACGCCAATAGTGCAATCCTAGCTTGTTGGCCGTGACGTCCAAAAAGTTCAGCCATGTGCAACAAGAGCGTTGTTTTGCCAGAGCCACAAGGGCCGCGCACAAACATAAGAAGCTGTTGGGGGTCGTGACCGGCCAAGTTCGAGGCCAGGTGGTTTTCCAATATGCCCATCGCAATCCTATGTCCATCGTGGTTTAGGGGAGAATCGGGCTCTACGGAACCGGGTGTGAAAACGGGTGTAGAGGGCGGATGAGGATAGTTGCGGGACTGAAAGATGCCTGCTTTCTGGGCATATGAGACGGCGTCGTGCGCAAAACGCAGCTCTTTCACGTTGGCGGCGTAATCCATCGCAAGAAAGTCGGTGGCCCCGTACCAAGTCGGGGGTTCGTGTTGAAGCACTGGACCTATTGCACAAGAAAGGGAGAAATAAGTTGCACTGCTGATCATTGTTGCACGCGACGAACTAACTTTGCATTTCTCGTATCTGCTTGTCAGATTTCGTATTGGAGGCAAGAGAGTTGGCTGTTACATAAGACTGATACTCTTCGCGTTGTACTGCTGTGCATCAAATTGTATGGCCAGGACCGCCAGGTACGGCGTAAATACAATTCAAGCTCAAGTTAACGTTCAAGAGGAAGCGGAAGAAATCTTCATTCAAAGTATTCTAAGCCTCCAACAGTCCCCGTCGTCGCCTATTATCGCACTTCGGGTTTTGGCATCTCGTCCCGGTTCTAAAAATCATCCCACTGCTTCCAATCTCCTCAAGAGCGGGGTCCATGTCGTCGTCTAGCCAGTCCATTCCGCCCCACTTCACATGCGCTATGCCAGTCAGCCCTTTGGCGAAGCGTTGGACGCCAGGGCAAATGTTGCCGCAAGGCTGTGTCCAACCTTGTGTGGACGGATGCAAGATTATAGCCCCGGGGAACCGCGACTTGGTTCGGTGTAGTCCGTCCTCTGGCGGTTCAGGAACGGAGTGCAGCCTCCGCTCGTAACGTCGAAAACCTATCAAATGTTCTTGATTGGAGACAGCCTTCATGAACGGCATGATTAATTCGTGGGCACCAATCGCGATGTGCTGATCTGTGTTAGGGGACGCGAAGAAAAGAGCGCCAAGATGGGAGTCCTCGGTCGTCGTAACAGAAATTGATAAAGCCTGAGGATTTCCATTAGCAAACATCATATTTAGCAGGAGCGCGATGTACAGGAATGTCACCATGGACGAACACACTGCGCAAATGTCCCGCGCGCGCATAAGGTCCTGCAGCGGTGGCCTGGGACGTCATCTCGAAACCTCTGTCGTAGACCAAGAACGTTATCCACTCCCCCAAAAACCTGCTTCTCGTGATGATATTTAAGTTATTGGGGCAAGGCACGTCCGACAGCAGAGCACTGGCGGCCAGAGGTACGGACCCCACGATCCAACTTCGAGTCTCTTCCAAAGTGCGAAAAAACCAACGCAGTACAATGTCGCTTGTCGCCACTAGCATGGGGCTGCGTTTTGTAAAGAATGGGGAGGTGTACCGGATGATTCGCCCACGCAGGTAGATTTTCGCGAGGGTCGAGGTCCTTTGGCATGTGTGCGAAAAGTGTAGGAGTTCGATTATAGAGAAGAAGCGCAAGGTGTAGAGCAATATGTCGTCGAGGTTCCAGTATGCTATTGCCCACGGACCCGACACAGGGGCTGGATGCGGGGCCCGTGCTTTCACGGTCTCTAACGTCCTTCGTAGGGCTCTTCTAGACGACATGGAGCGGTCGTTCGAATAACGGTCGAATTCCATCCAACTGGGGAAGACACTTTTATTCAAAGCATATCTGTGTGACTGGAGGATAATCTAACATCTCCTTCGACGTGATCGAGTTTACGCAGTCGCTGAAGTCAGGTTCCATTCGTCATCACTATTGACCGAGTCGCTCGCGGAAAATCCTGTTCGATCGTAAGCTGCTTCCAATAGAGTTTAATGATAGGGTAGACTAACGTGGATATCATAAGAGTCACGGCATCCCAATACCTATCTTGGATGTTCACGATCGACTTTTCGATCGCCGAGCCGTGCATCAGCACAATAACGTTACCTCTCCAAGGTTGCTGGAGACCGGGAGCAATTCTGTTCACGAGCTCATTGACTGGATGAACCTCGTCTCCGCTGATATCCTGAGGGGCGGTGACAAAAGTGAAGGAGTGTTGAATCGCACGAGCGTCGTTGACACGGCGAGGGAAACGATTGACTTCAAAAGTGCGACCAGAGAAATCCACCGTCGCACTGGAGGTAGCGCGCCCAGCGTCCATCCATAGGTCGAGATCCAGGTCATCAACCGTCGCTGCTCGTTCCACGCCACGCAGTACGGGCACCTTGATCCACAGACGGTTGGTTATGTGGGGTCCGTCGGGAAAAAGCCACGCAACGACAGTATTGTCGCCTCTCTGGTCTACATCAGCCGCTGTTTGACTAGCGGCCACAAAATATGTACCTCGCGCAATACTTGAACCTGCTCGCGGGTGAAGCCCAAAAAAAGATAGTCCATCGGAGGAATCGACATTGTAGTAGTGGAAAAGCAAGAGATGGCTGAGCACGTAATGTAGTGATCGATCGACAGCACACTGATGCGAAGCTTGACAGAATGTGTCGATCGGAAAGTTATTTATAGCCAATCGCATAATTTTTAGGTATGGACACACGGTGTTCTGCATATGCGTTTCCCAAAAGAAGTATTAATTTACAGTGGTTTCAGGCATTGTCAGACAATCCATTGAACGTCATCCAGGCGTCAGGCCTGCCTAATCGTGCAATAGTATCCAAGGGCGTCGGTGAAATGGTGTCGCTGTTACGACAGTCAGAATGAAACATTCTGTTTGTATATCCAAACGTGAAACGGACGGTAAATATGCACGCAGCGCTCTCTGTTGTAGTAGCCATCTGGTTCGGATATGATGAAGGTCCGAATGTGTGAAAGTGATCCGAAAATCACAGGGAGAAGCTGCGCTCATTCAGCGAGAGAAGGGAACATTACTTAGTGACGCACGATCCCGGTCGATCCACGGTAGGACGAGCAAATGAAGATTGGACGTGTGGCCGCGCGACTGTACCTCTAGCTCGTGGGTTCCACGACCAGACATGGTGAGTTTCGCGGAGTATTCGTGGTCGCCAAAGCGGAAGTGGAAAAGCATGATTGTGATGATTTGAGAAGGGACGCACCAGCTTATATGTATAACCTCTAGTGATCGAAGGCACATATACGGTAATCTGATGCCAGGTGTCGATCGTGGCCACGTCCTCTTCGTGACCGATATGTGAAGAGAATGACTCCCATGACTCCCATGATTACGATGCTTAGCTTCCCCCATTAACCGGTTTCACGTATGGGGACATTGATCGTGGCGAGGAAGATCGGGATGTCTGTTCAGTTCCAGATCGCTCGGGTGCAGACGGCGAATGGGGTGACCCTCGATCCAGCAGACACGGTCACTCATCAACTCACACAAGGTCATCGCTAATGGTGTAGGCGCGTCGGCAACTTTGAACTTGCGCACCTCAACGCGTTGGCGTTGTTAAGAACGACTGTATTCAGACATGATAGAATGGGGGTATGTAGTTGCGACATGACAGTATTGTTACTATTACGGCGTGGTTGGCGCGACAGCGTTCTCCCGCATAAACATAGCCAGTGTAGACTGCCACGACGCGCCTAGGATAAATGTAAGCAGATAAGCGAGGGTACACGTAAGTTGTACGTGCCTGCCAAAGTCCAAGCAGGTCGTACTGCAAGCCCTGAGCCAGCGCGAATACCGTTGGAGCAGCCGACACCGCCCATGCTCCACGAGACATGCGTGAAGGGAAAAGAGTATGGGGTCAAATCCCATGGGGGAAAGTTGAATGTCAGACAACCTTCATCGTCGCTGGATCGCAAAGTCGCTGGACAGCGGAGATCGACTCCACAGATGTGCTGGTGTGGGTACTCGTTCAGGGAATAGTTGAAGCCACGTCCGGTGTACTTGGCAAGAATACCTCGTACGTGCTCACGGCATTGATCGGTATCGTCCACGGGCAGGTGCGAAGGCGTCGTGATAGCGATCCCGGCCACGGTCAGCTGTGGGTTCCCATGCCATACACGATCAGCTGCCCAAGCCACGAACACAGGAGTCGAGTGGAAGCGCACGACAATGTCGAGCGGGTTATCGGTGTAGCCCTCGATAACATTAATCTTTTCCCCAGTATGTTGCCTCTTTAACGTGCGGATTTTAGCAACGCCTTTGGCGAAGTCATACGGTCCGGTGACCGAAATTTGCTTATACCTAGAAACAATGAGGTAGTGTGTGGACATGTTAAGGTGGATACTTACCCGGCGGCCATAGTCAAAAACTTAACAATAGCCCCGCTGAACCCGGCGCACGCGAAGAAGTCCAGGTCACCCGGTTCAAAGTGCGGACCCGCAGTGAACAGGGCAAGGCCTGCAGATCCGGATATAATAGTGCCGGTCGCGGAAAGTAGCAGTCGGACGTCCGTAAAACGTAGGTGAAATCGGGCGAGAAGTTCCGTGGCCTGGTCCTGAACTGCCACCGCGACTAGATTCGCACTGTGCCGGGAAGAACGTGCGACTCGTATTTTGTCGGGGAAAGTCAAACTGCCCAAGACGCGCAGGGCGATCTCGTTTGGCAAGCCCCCCAGATTATGTCCCGCTGCTGCTATGATGAGATTGGTACACAGGAATGAACAGGACGTACGTGGAGTGGTGGTTTCATTTGCTTGGGACGAGAGAACAGAGTGGATGTATTCTTCGCCGTTGTCGCTCGACTCGTCGTCCGTGAAGGCGTCCTCGTCGCTCGTATCGCTGGTCAAGAAATCCAAGTAGCTGGAGACCAATCGAAACAGATATTCAGAATAGAGCGCTGTCCTTAGAAGGAGGTCTGGATTCATCGTCTCTAGAATCATACGAGAATCCCTATTGTCCGGTGCGGAGAGAAGGACTTGGATTTGCTGTTCCCAGGTTTCTCGAACATGATCGGGTAGGAAATACCATGACATATCGGGTGAAATAATGTAGGGCGTTCGACTGCCTCCGGTTAAGTAGCTTTACCAGTCAACCGGATGATCGATAATTATGACACTGGTACCACATGCGAGATCTAAGATGAAATTTGGTTTATGGGGATGAGTATGGGGATGAGAGCTGGGATAAGATGATTTCGTCATCAAGCTTTGTCACACGTCTCCATGTCTCCTCGGAAGTCTTTTCGGAGAATCGCTCGACGATCTGTCATAATGTTGTAGTGTTTGAATAAACAATTTAATGACTTGTGGGATTGCATAGAAATCGGTAAACGTAGCTACTATTACGCGGACTGGTTGAAGGGATCAACGATCGAACACTGATAGGCGCAGCGATCCATAGGTATTAGCACTCGACCCGTGCTGACTACAGGGCGCATTTCTTCACCCGGACGCTTGGAGTTCGTGGTTTTCCAGGCATGCTAACATACGAGGTAATATACCTGCAAATATCGGGGAAAGTGGCGGGGCTGACGGCCGGGGGTGCTGATGCATTTTATGAGAGTCTTGTATAAACAAGTAACTGAACGGTACCTGAAGCGCGTACGCGTTTATAAAGGACGAGCCTCATTTCTGCGGAGTTGGGTCGTAGGATGTGCTCCTGTACTTTGTCAACGAGCGAGGGCGGAGGCGCAAATCACAGTACTCACTGTGGAGGTGAGAAGAGACATTTTAGCGAGGAGTACGTAACGCAGGTGGAAGGGCGATCGAATATCAAAAACAGGATCAAGTCCATCGCAGCCGAGCCATCGTGAACAATGGAGGCTTCCACGACAGCTCAAACCCAAACCATGGAAGCTTTATTCTATGCATTCACTCTTCCTCAAGCGGTAGCTGTCGTCGGCGAGGTTACCAAAGTGCCGAGGGCTGCAAAGAGAAACAAGACCCAATTCTACGCCGCTTTGAATGCACTCCCTGAGGACGTTAAGCAACGTATACGGGAGGTAGCGAGTCAGCGGGTCGGAACGAAACGCCGAGCGGGAGGCAGTGAGCCCGTGGCAAGGAAGAGGCCAAGAGTGGAGACGGAGGACGTTATGGACATTGATGACGTCGCAGAAGTGGACATTATTACAGGACCTTTTTTCCAACCACCTAAGGAAGAAACAACGCGGTCAACAGTGTCAAAGTCAGTGTGAATAGAAAGGATTGAGACACACATTACTTATCGTATGCAGGATGATAGATCGCACGAGCAACGCCGCGTTGGCCAAGAGGACGTGCATGGTCTGCGCGCGCCTCCTGTTCCTCGACCTTTTGGAAATTATGCGGTGGCAGGACATTCCTAACGCCCGGAACTTGATACCGAGTCGACGACATCGCGCACATAAACTCTGTGGTGGTTGGCTCTTACACGAAGAAGCGCTGGCGGAGTCTACGACGTACATTTGTCTGGAATGCAAGCGCAAGTTGCTGTTAGACGAGCTGCCACCGTTGGCGCTCGCGAACGGCATGTGGATTGGGAAGATCCCTTTTGAGCTCGCGATTTTAACGCTACCGGAGAGGCTCCTGATAGCAATGTACTTTCCGGCAGCGTACGTTGTCAAGCTCTTTCCCAAAACGAAAGGAGCGCAATTTTGGGATCGTAAAGCCGTCAACAACGGGATGAAAGGAAACGTGTCTACGTACCGCTTAAACACTGCTCAAATCGCGGGGATAGTATCTGGCCACGTCATGCCACCACCTCCAGCCATTCTTGCAGCGACCATAGGTGTTACATTTGTCGGGGCGGGAAACAAACCCCTCGCAGTATTTCCTGATTTCCTCAGAGTCCGGCGAGATCGCGTGTTTCAGGCCCTGCTCTGGCTGAAGAATAACAACGACCTTTACCGAGACGTCGAAATATCCGAAGAACAGCTTAGGATGCTGCCTCTTGATGGTGTGCCGGAGCAGATCTCTCTAAACGCCAAGTATTCCGACGACGTAGCCAGGCTGGAGCGGGAGCAGGCGGGATATGTACCTGCGGATGCTGAGGATGAGGAGCTGGAGGCCGCATTGTCAAGTACGATTCCGGTCTCTTGTGGATGATTGTCTAACTTCGTGAAGTGGCCGACGTAGGCATTAACAGAAACGAGGTGTTGCCCGAAGAAGAGGATGATGGTGAATACGGTAAGTAAGACAGGAATTGCACCAAAGGACCAGTACCTGATGTTTTATAAGAGCCGGGAGTTTTCCCATTGCAGGCGCACGGTGTGGTCGATGTCCAAGCCGACATGGTCCCCGACAGTGACCTGCTCGCGCACGGGTTATCAAACGTAGCGTCGAATGTGGTGCAAAAGGATTTCTTGATTCGGAAGGGGAGCGCATTCATCAACGAGTACCCACGCGTCGACGAGGATGGAAATCGATTCGACGGGGGGCCCGGCAATCCCAATCATATGCTTGGCGCGTTTCCGGTCCTCTTCCCTTATGGCAAAGGAGGACTTGAAGTGGAGAGGGACGTCACGGTGCCGTACGAAGCGCACGTCCGATGGGCTTTGCAATATTCGGATCGCAGGTTCAGAAAGGATCTGTTTTTCATCTTCCAGACGTTCGGCGTCATTCAGAAACGTGAAGTGTGTCGTTCGGCAGGCCTGCAGATCAAGAGATCGGCCTTCATCACTAACAAAGTGTCGTTCCTGAAGCTTCGCCCTAAGGATTTCCTTCTCGCCAGTGCCGAAGAGACTCGAAGGGTCCCGTTCAGCAATCCCGTCATTAGAACGCTACGGAAACAGTTGACTTCGTTACGCGCGCGGGTACCCGGGACCGATGAATCGAGGATATCTATACGAGGGAAGGTCTGGGGGATGAATTTGCGGTTTAACCCGCCTAGCATATGGGCGACTTTGAATCTTGCGGATACCAGTGACCCGATCGCGCAAGTGCTGGCCGGACATGACATCGATCTTGACAACTTCATTGCCACGGCAGGACCCGACCGCTCCGCCCGCGCTGTGAACATTGCAGGAGACCCATTTGCAGCAGCCGAATTCTTTCACTTCACGGTGAAGGCGATACTGGAGGAGATGTTTGGCTTCACAGCTAATCGGAAGGGTAAAATGAAGCGGGAACCCGGCATAGTTGGCGTTGTGAATGGCTACATTGGGACGGTGGAGGCTCAGGCGCGTGGCACTCTGCACCTCCACATCCTGCTGTGGCTTGCAGGCGCACCGACGGCGGAGCGGATGCGTGCAGCGTTGACTACAGAGGCGTTCAGGAAAAAAGTCGCAACATTTCTAAAAGAAACCATACGGGCAGACATCAGGGGCACTAATGCTGAGACAGTACTGCAGATGAAGAAACAGTCTTCCGTCGCATATTCACGTCCCGTCGATCCAAGGGAGCCGAACTATGAGCTTCGACGGCATCAGGCCGAGGCTACGCTGGCGCGGGCGGTGCAGGTCCATGACTGTAAAGTGACGACATGCTTGAAGACTCGTAACGGGAGACTTGTTTGCAAAAGACGTGCTCCTTGGCAGCTTGCAGCCGATGATTGGATTCTTCCAAGCGGAGAATGGGGGCCGCGACGTGTGTTTGGACGCTTGAATGCATGGAACCCCCCGCTTCTGCAAGTGACCAGGTCAAATCAGGACATGAAGATCATAACCAACGGGAGGGACACGAAGGACATCACCTTTTATATCACGATGTATATCGCCAAGAAGCAAAACGAGGCTGCGAATGCTTCCGCTCTATTAGCAAAGAGCACGGCGTTCCAACGCAGGCCGAATACCGTGGACAGCGAGTGCCGCGACATCAATAAAAGGATGATTCAGCAGTGCGCCAATACATTGAGTCGCCACCAGGAGCTGAGTGGATCGGAGGTTGTCAGTTATTTGATGGGATGGGGCGACAGGTTCATCTCCCATAACTTCGTTCCCATCTACTGGGATGAAGTTGCTGGCGCGTTGCGCAAGATGTTCCCGGGTCTGGAAGCACCGAGGTAAGTTCTTCGAACAATCGGCGAACATGTCCGCTGATGCTCGAGACAGCACATTGAGCCGCACGGCGGAAGCATTGGGAGCCCCATTGCCGCAACGTACAGGGGAGAGTGACCACGTGAGTAGCCGGATGAGGTCAATCTGCGTTGATTCTGAAGGATCGAGCAGGATCCTGCCGTTCGCCTGAAGGTCGTGGACGGTGCTTTTGTTCTCAAGGACCAGTTGAAGGAGTATACTGATCGAGGAGAGGCGCTGGAGTCCATGAACTACTACGATTACCACGTGGACACCTACGACGGTAAACCGTTGAAGAAAGACGGTGCCCAGGAAGAGGAGGACGGAGGACAGGATGATGCTGTGCTTCCTGACGAAGAGATTCGTGGCGCTGGACGCCCAGCGAGTAAAAGGATCCCGTACTTGGCGTCTTCGAAACGGAAAGGTTGCCGAGTTCTGCGAAGCAAAAACCTGGAAACACTGCCTCATTTCATTGGAACATGGTTCCCCAGAGCGACAGCGGGGGAATATTACTACGCCCACATCCTGGCGTTGCTGCGTCCTTGGCGCGACCTTCGCGAATTGGTGGGACCGGATGGGACATTCCAAAGCGCTTACGACGAATTCTTGTCAACGGCATCATCGAGGCTGCGGCAAATAATCGAAAATATCAGCTACTTTCATGAATGCACAGATTCAGCTAGGCGCAAAGAGAACGTACCTCTGGAAGACATAGCGGGTGCAGTAGATCTGCGAGATGACCAAAGGCTGGCTATGGACATGGAAGAACTGGAAGCGCTGGTGATGCCTCTAACGGAGGCTGACGTCGATATGGCGCGCAATGAGCGCTATGCCGGCAGAGAATTCATGTACGGTGAAGGCGCCATGAACGTTGCTTTGGCGATGGGGATTTTTGAGGCAGATGCTCCCGCCTTAGCGACGGGGCCCATGTGCGAAGTAGCTTCAATGGAAGAAGCTGTGAAGTATGCCGAATGGGGCGAAAAAATTCGCGCTTTAACGAAGAAGTCGGAACTTATCACAGTCAACGCAATTCCCCTGCCACCTTCGGACGCTGCCGTTTTCACAGGACAACCAAGCGAGTACGCTGCCGCAGCGATGGAGGCTCCGGCGCCTGACGAGCTCTTAACGCGAAATGCCGAACAGCAGAAAGCGTTGGACATCTTGAACGTAGAGCAACGCCGCGCCCACGACATCATTGAAGGGCATGTTAGACGCACGATGGCGGGCGTCCAGCAAGACCAGCTCTTGATGATTGTGCGTGGGGAAGGGGGAACTGGCAAGACCGTCCTCCTAAACGCTATTGCGCATACGTTCGCCTTTCTGCAAGTGGAAGAATGGTTGGCGAAAACTGCTACGACTGGAGTGGCGGCCAGCTTGGTCGGTGGTGTCACGGTCCATCAATGGGCCGCCATTCCCGTCGCGAGCGCAGAGGACAGCCCAGAATGGACGCAGAAGGCATCCGCCATAAACGTTGAACGGCGCAAGAAGAACATATTACCAGCGCGTTATGTGAACGTAGATGAATGTTCCATGCTGACGAAGCAGCTTCTGGCGCAGCTATCGCAAGTCATTGGACAGGTCCGCGCGAGTGCGGGCGAGGGAGATGCTTCAAAGCCATTTGGAGGAACGAATCTCATTCTTTTTGGTGATTTCCACCAATTTCCACCAATCGGAGACCCAGCGAATGCCCTCTATAGTGAAAGCAATAAGCGAACGCAGAGCGAGATCGGCATGGCCATTTACCGCCAGTTTACGACAGTCGTGACTTTGACAGAACAGAAGCGCATCGTGGATGTTGCTTGGAAAGAACTACTGCAGCGTCTACGCGTCGGGGCGTGTACAGTGGAAGATATCGAGATGTTGAAGTCGCTGCAGGTCACAGATCCACGATGCGAACAGTGCGACTGGTCTAGCCCGCCGTGGAATAGTGCTGTCTTGGTGACCCCCAGGCACGGAGCACGGGTGAGGTGGAATACAGCAGCCGTAATGAAACATTGCAGAGCGACGGGAAACAGGATGTACATTTCGCAGGCGGAGGATACGACAGGCCGAAATGAGCAAGGCCTCAATCTTCAACAACGCGTGATCGTAGCAGGAATGCCAGTGAAGAAGACCGGGAAGCTCGCGGAGAGGGTAGAACTAGCAATTGGCATGCGCGCAATGGTGTTGGTGAATATCGCTACAGAGGCAGATCTCGCCAACGGGACCCGGGGTGAAATCGTGGATATTAAGCTCGACCCGCGGGAACCAAAAGAAGTTACGATCGACGAAGAAACGGGGGCAACTATGCTGAAGTACCCTCCTGCTGTGATCCTCTTCAAACCAGATGTGTGTACTCTGCCGCCATTCGAGGGGCTGGAGAAGGGTATCCTTCCGATCGTGCCGACTAGAATGGGCTTTACGATACGTCCAGATGGAACCAGCACTTGCAAGATTAACCGGAGGCAACTGGCGATGACGCCCGCGTACGCGTTCACGGACTACAAATCGCAAGGACAGTCACTGGGTTTCGTATATGTGGATCTCGCCAGGCCTCCGACGGGCCAGCTAACGCCGTTTAGCGCGTATGTTGCTCTGTCTAGGAGTTCCGGACGAGGCACTATCAGATTGTTGAGAAACTTCGACGTGGAGCTGTTCACAACGCATCCGTCCGCAGATCTGGCAGCAGAGGACCTGAGACTGGAGCAGTTAACGAAAGCGACAAAGATAATGTATCCATAGCGTAGAAGACGTGGTGTTCAAACGGAGACGAACATGAAAGGCTTGAAAGCGACAACAGGATGAAGACGTGACGAGGTGGCTGTGACGTATTGAAGCATCACGAACAAGTGTGGTTAAAACTCGAGGAAGTATCCTCTTCAAAGAAACATAAGTTAAGTTACAGGCAGCGTAACTACAATACTTTAGGAAGCACGCTGATCCGCAGACCCTCCGGCGCTCCCGAATTGCAATCTACGAATAAAGATAAGATAGACATAAAACAGGGGTTGAAGACGCGTACTTAGGTGGACGCCCACCGGTCGACATCCGTGCAGTCTGTCTTCGCGGCCGCGACGGGGTTGGCGGTGGTGTGAGAGGTATAATGGGACCAGCGTCGGCACGCCCTTTCGTCTGACGTTTTTTCTTCGGCGGCGTCTTGTTGTCGGGGTTCTGTTCCGTGTCCGACGTTGAAACAATTGCACGTTTGCGGGCTTCAGACCGTGTACGAGGGCGATTAATCTGCGACGCCGTTGTCGACGCAGAGGGGGCTGGAACCGCGTCCGCCGGGGTAAATGACTCTTTATGGAGAGCTTGAGAACGTGTGCGTGGGTACGCAGGCTGCGACGCCGCTGTCGGCGGTGCCGGGGGTGAAACGAGGGCGCGCGAAGGCCCTGGTGAAGGTAGAGAAATATGATGCAAAGCAACAGTATCAGACGGCAGAACGCGAAGGTGACGCGCCAAAATCTCGTAGTCCTGTAGAAGATTCTTAGAAAGAAGGGAATGCTGCGATGAACCATTAATTACGCGGCGGTTGTCGAGGTACGACTGGCGACGGTGTAGCGTCGCCAAACAGAGGACCCAATCGCCAACTTCAATGGGGTAGTCGGCACATCTTCGAGGCACGTCGACGTCGAATTCGACTACGTCAGGATCAAAACAGTATTCAGGAGCCACGGGTGTATACACTGTGCAACGAAGGGCGCCAGCGTGCGTCAAGTGTACCGTTATGCAGGTTCCACCAGAACGAGTTGCACGACTAGTGTCACTCCATGAAACTACCTGATTGTTCGTCTTTAGAATAAATGAGACGAGAGAAGAAAATAGCACAATAGAAACTTACTGCTGGACCCGACGAGTCCTCATCGTGATCCTTAGCGACCGGCCCTGCGAGCATATCGAGTTGAGCGCCAAAAGCTTCATGAGCACTGGTAGCGTCGGGAGGCCCTCCATCGAGCGTGATCACGCAATGCGCGTCTTGATATGCCTAGGACGAGTCAGAAGAATATGTATGTAATGGTCGGAAAGGGCTTACAGCTTTAGTTTTGACGCGCCCGAAGAGGAAGGTCGTGAAAGGCGCTTCACCGTCAGGAGTCCGGTATACAGTCTGGTCAAATGACCAGTTTGGAACGCGAGGTTCCAAAAAATGCACGCCAAGTTGGGCGCGGTACAGAGCAATGGGCTGAGAGTCGGCCAAATACTCGAGCAACGACGGTAGGGACGGAATAGACGCAGGCCAACGAGGAGGGACAGCAAAAGGAGTCAAGGGCGGAGGGGGAGGATACTCTGCCATGGCGCGGGCAACATTGTGTCTCGGACGAGGCTTTAAGAAGCGAGAAGAGCTGAGAGTAGGGTCTGTACCGATCGTAGTTGCGTAAGAACGGGTTTGGGAAAAGTATGTAAGAAGGATGACTGAGGACATTACGATCGAAAGTGATCGAAAGTGCGATCGACCTCGATCATAATATACAGGTGCCGACGGATGCGTAACGCCGCGCATTAGGTTGTAGCTCCTAGTGGCTCGGGAATCTTTTCGACCGAAGATCGGCAACTTGTTAGAGCATTATCCTCGTATCCAATGCAATATAATTTTTGAGAAAACATGCCGACAGAAAAGGTAAAATTTAAGTGCGGAATACAACGACTACATAAAAACGGCGGACGAAAAGAACATATTTATCAAGAGTTACGACGCGTTTTGGTAGGCGCGGTACTCAACTGGGACCTACATATGCCTATATGAGAACAAAGGCGGATCAAAGCCATACAATAAATTAACTTACTTGGGGGGGCGGCCGCCTGTCGATATTCTAGCCGTCTGCCTCCGACGTTTCGGGGCCGACTCTGGTTCGGGAACAGATGGAACGGGGGTAGAAGGATCGACTTTGCGTCGCGTTCTTTTCGATGGAGTGCCAACTTGCAGTTCTTCTTCCTTATCCGAGAGAATAGAGTGTTCCCGCTTGCGCGTCTGCGACCGCAAACCGCGCCTCGTCTCAGGTGTTGGCGGACTGATTTCCGGTGCCACGATGGTCTGCGGTGCATTGGGTGCCTCATGACGGATGTCGAACACGTTGCCAGGCAGTACGCGAAGGTGCCGCGCCAATATTTCATAGTCCTTACGGCTTATTGAGTCGCGTGTAAGAAAGAAGAAAAAAGAAGGCTGTGAATACCCTCTCGTCATCACAGTATGACACACGGCGGTGGAGGGTCACGGTGGCCAGTATCCAGTCGCCGACGCCGAACGTATAATCTGAGGCCCGCGATGGGGTCATAGTCTCCAGGCCTTCGTCCCCTACATCCGGAAGTCGAGGAGCGTACTGAGTACAGTGGGCGCCGAGGACGTGAGCCAAATGGACGGTTATGCAAGGCCGTCTTAATTGAGTTAGTCGGTCCGTGTTGTTCCAGTGACTGATGACGATCTTCTGCTGGGCAATGAACGGTAATAAAACAACGGCAAAATCGAATCTCACTGCATTATTTTCCCAATCTATATCGTACCCTTGAGCCACAGGAGCATCCAGAGTCGACATCTGACGAGCAAAAACCGCATGGGCCTCTGTAGCTTCTGGTGGGCCGGCATCTACGACGAATGTAGAATGTGCATGGTTATACAGCTATGTAGGAGCAGTCAGAGATGCTCGAAAATTCAGATAAATGTGGGGTCACCGGGCCTTCTGCGACGCGACCAAAAAGCAGCCCAATAAACGGGACTTCGTCATCCTCGTCTTCAGGATTGGTACGAAAAGCTGTAGGGTCGTAGCGGGCGTACGGCTCGCGAGGATTCAGAAAATCGCGGCCAAATTCCGCTCGGTACAAGGCAATAGGTTCACATTCAGCCAAATAGTCCAGTAAAGAGCGCAGAGAAGGGAGGGAGGTAGGCCAGCTGGGAGGGCGATCGAGGTGAGACGGGATGATAGACTGACCAGGGGGAGGAGCCATGGTAGGGATACGACAACATGATGACGGCAAGCTCTTTTGAAGCGTTCGTAGGTTCGTGTACCGTGAAAAGGAAATGATAGGTGACGAGGTGATAGTGGGTCATTACGATCGCGAGGAGATCTCCTTATGTAGATATCGATCATTATGTTTTTTCGCTGACTGAGGAAGATCTGTACTGCACTACTCCGATGGAACTGAACACAACTGCGTTAATTCTACTCGCTTGTACTACGCTGCCTATTAGTTTGTTTGTGGGGCTGACAGAGGAGACAACTGAGACCTGTGCACTAGTATTCCGATAGAAACCGACATCTACTGCACTCGTAGAAACCGATATCTACTGCAAAATAATCAGACGCGACTAATCTGACAAGTCGTCATGGCAGATTTCGGGAAGTAGGAAGTATGCGGGAAGCGACGGGAGGACTCTCGGAGCAATGCGGTGGCAGATTTCGGCTAATAGAGACGGGCAAAGGCCCCCTAGTATTTGGTCTTATTTAGTCTCGGGAAGTGACGGGAGGTTCGGAGAAATACGGTGGCAGGTTTCGGCTAATTGAGACAGGCAAAGGCCCCCTAGTATTTGGTCTTCTTTGCACATGTATTGCAAGATCTTATTTGTTCTGGCAGGTTTCGGGTGCAGAATTTTGACGGAGGGGGACCTTGACTAGCAAGGTTAATCACCTCCCGTCGCCAAATCGGGTATTTCATTTAAGCGGCAATACAACAGCAATATGCCTGCAAGAATTGAAGCAATGAGAAGTGCTCAAGCTCAGTTTCCAGAAGAAATCCAGCGGTGGAAACGAGGTCATCCGAGAAAGGGTCTTGGTCATTCGTATATACATTGTATGTAGTATCGTACAGCTCACTTTATAAGTATCACTACAGATGTAATTACTATTAGCAAAATCTTACGCTACACTGAGTCTAAATCGCATGTATGGGAATCATCTCTGTCGTGAAGGTGGTGGTATATCGTCACCGCTAGTCCGTTGCTCGTCGGTATCCTCATGTGCTTGTGGCTGCGCGCTACTCGCAGGCTCTTCCACGCCTCGGTCATCCTCTGCCACATCTACCCCACGACCCGCCTCGTTCCCACCACCTACGGGCTGCTGGTTTTTATCAACCGCCGGCTGCCCCTCGACTTCGCCCGCGAGCATGTCCGCGATGCCTAGGTAAAACGTCGCAGGTCGGAACGTGATCTCGCGCCCCATGATCTCCGCCCACTTGTACTGGGCCGTGTTGATCCAACCGACGAGGTTCAGGTGCGAGACGCCCGTGAGTGTGCCGAGGTATGTGCCCTGCCGTCGAAAATAGATGTAAGCACAACCCAGACGAAAGAGAGTGCCATCACGCACCCATTTGGACGACGCGACGGACACGAGCCCATCATTCTCGCCCTCGTGCTCGAGCACGACCGAGTGGGGCCACTTCCACGTGTCGATCAGACCGGGCTCGTAAGTCGCGCCCCAGCTAAAGTACCGGACGCCGGGCACATCGGGCGTCTCCGCATTGAAGCGACGCATGCTCTCGACCGTGAGGCACTCGAACGCCTTGCCGTCGCCGCCGCCGTTCGGGAGCAAGTCGAGTAGGGAGAGAACGGAAGGCATGCGCGAAGGACCGACGGTCGTGAGGAAGTGGTCTGCAAACGACGAGCCGCGGTGCGGGGTCGCGATCGTCGTGATGCTCAGCACGTTGAACTTGCGGTGCGTGAGATGCGTTGTGAGATAGCGGCAGTCGAGACCGCCCTGTCAACCGCCGTGAGCGTCAAGTGTCAGTCGTTCATTGTGAGGGCGCACCATGCTGTGGCCTAGGGAAATTTAGAGGACGGCGACGGGGCACATAAGCGGTACATACCAATGAGATGGACACCGCGGCCCGGGTAGACATCCGATATCTTTTCCTCCAGGACCTTGGCGCGGTCGATGGGGCTGCTGGTGGCGGGCACGCGGGTGATGAGGACCTCTGTGCCGTTGGCCTCAAGGACCTCTTTTATGCCGCGCCAGTGGGTGACCTGCATTGGGGCGATGGCGGGGCCAATGGTGACGGAGTCGAAGCCGAGCAGGCCGTGGCAGAACACGACGGGGTTTTTCGGGGAGCGGTCTGCTGCTGTGTGAGACGAAAATTGGTTCAACAAATAAAAACCGACATTTGCTGTGGAGGATACGCTGCTCCTGCTGGACACTGTCGGCGCGGTCAGACTCGTCGAGAAGGGCATCGACGTTGTCCTTGTTCTCGGACTGGAACCACCAGCGGGCGATGGCTGACTCGGGTTGGGAGGGAACATCAGCGGCGACTGCGGCCGTATGAAGGGATCGGGAGCGACGGTGGTCGCGGAGGGAGAGGGATCTGAGGGTTGCAAGGGAGGAGCCCTCGGGAGGCGAGTGCATGGGAGTTACTACGTCATGAAAAGGGTTTTCATCGGGAGAGTCCACGGGGGATGAAAGGGATGCGGTGGGGAGGGTGGATCGGGTGAGGTTGTCGAGGAACGCCGGGGGACGGGAGAGGGCGCGGGAAGCACTGAAGGAGTCTGGGAGATGGACGGCTGCCGGGAAGGCTAGCGGCTCTGTGAGGGCTTCATTGAGGGAGGCAAGACTTGGAGACGGGGGGCCAGAGGACTGAGGAGAATTGTCTGCCTCTGCAGACTTGTACGGGGACCAGTTGCCCAGCCAGCGGAGAATGGGCTGGGTAGAGGATGGAGGAATCATCGTGTTCTTGGTCAAGTTGCGTGCAGCCTGCATTGTGGGCTGCTTAGAGTCCACCAGCGATCCCAGTCGTTCTGCAAGTGGCGTTCGCGGTCGTGAAGCAGAGTCAGTGCTGTCTAGCTGCCTCGCCATCGAAGGCTTCCGCAGAGTGCATATTGCAATTTCCTTTTCCGGTTCTCCTCACGCGACCATGTCCACCAGAGCCCAATCTCGCAAGCGCCGCCGCTCTCAAGCTTTCCCCGAAGACACCATCGACGGCGATGAATCTACTCCCACTTACGTCGAGAGCACCGGTCAAGACCGTCTCGAGAAGGAACGCGAGGTATGGGACGCGTTCAAAGACGAGCATGTCGAAGGTACGGCTGTTCACTCTCTCTTCTCAGTGTGTCAATCCAACGCTCTCCAGTCTTTGACCTCTCTTCCAGTCTGCTGAGGCGGTTTGACCTCGTGCGCGAGCTTGACCAGCAAGACTCCAGTAAGTACGTCTGGTAATTATATCCTGTTGACCCTCCTCAAGCGTTTCTTCAGAAAACACGGCCTCTCTGCTGTCCACTTTTATGGAGTACGTCGATCTTCGCAGAACTACACCTGCACACGCCGAGCCACCAGGTGATCCCGACGCCTCTCACTCCTCTCGGGAAATGCTGGCCATCATCGCCAAATTCTCTGAAGCTTCTATCCGCGACCGAGAAGAAAAAGTGAACCTCACCCTCGCCGCTTGTGACTCTGTAGGTTCTCGGGTTCTCATTTCCGGCTTGTTAACGCTTGACGCACCCACAGGTCGAGCGCAGTATACGCCTCATCGACCAAGCGATCCATGAGCAGGAGCATGCCATCTCTCTCGGCGCGCGCGCCGGCACCCACCTGGCACCCATCCTCCTCCCCGAGATAGCCATGCCTAAATTGAACAAGCAATCTCGCGTCGCCCTCAGCCCTGACCTCGACGACGCCCTCGGCACGGAGCCGCAGGCTCCGACACAGGCGCGTCGCAAGAAAGGGCGCAGAGGGCGTAAGAAGTCCCCAGTCCCCAGTGAAGCTGCCGTGCCTTTGCCGCGACCCAAGCCTCCCGTCATCCCCAACGCGGATCCGAATGAACCGCGGTACTGCTACTGTGACCAAGTATCCTTCGGAGAGGTGCGCATTTGGGCGTTCGGTTTGAGAACAAATGTATTGACTGGCCGCAAAGATGATCGCTTGCGATGACCCGCATTGTACAATGGAATGGGTGAGTGGCATCGTGTCTCGCGCTTCGTGGTTGCTGATCGATACGTTGCAGTTCCATCTAAGTTGCACGAACCTTGGAACCGCGCCCGAGGGACGGAAAAAGTGGTTTTGCGACGCATGTAAGCTACGGAAGAAGGGAAAGAAAAAGCCGTAACTTGGACTGTATCATTATATCTACTGTAATAACTTTTGAATGTCGACCGTTACTCTGCGTGACGCACAATGTCTCTTTTACCGTCTGTGCTGCCATCGCGTCCCGCGGTCTCGGACGGTACGCGCTCTCTGCTACCGCCGCTCATCGTGCTCACCTACGCCGCAGTGGCCACCACGCCCGAGCAGCTGGCCGCCGCCCTGGCCCTCGCCAAAGTCACGTCCCCAAAAGAGTAAGCGCCGGCCCGTGTGCCCACCCTTGAGTTCTCACCCTTCCAGGACCCCGCTCTTCATCTGCGCCTTCCACGGTACGCCGTACATGGGTAGTCTCCTGTGCTTCCCGTAACGCGTCTCAGACTGCTTCCGCCTCTTCCCTACGCGTGAGCGCGTCATGACCCACCGCAAGCGCGACCACGACAATTCAGAAGAAACGGACCGTATCATTACTTGGAATGAATAAAGTACACGGGCACCCATATTATACAGCGCTACAGTCCGCCCATCCATCCATCCGTCCACCATCCCATCCAGCAAAAGAAAAAAATACAGTAGTAATGTGAGTAGCAAAGCGAGAGCAAGTGCGAGTGTCGACGAGGAGAAAGTGGGTCATCTAGCTCCACGAGCGCAAAAAGTGCGCCATCTGTACGCGGGGCGTGGGCGCCGTGATCGAGTGCGCCGGGGGTGGAGCCTCCGCCCCGAGATCGAGCCCGAGCGCGTTCTCGATCGGTGGGGGATGCGTTGGCAATGGGGCTACGCCAAACTCGGACGCATTTGCAGGCAGCTGCGAGAAACGCCGTGGGACGGTGCGCTGGCGGTTGTTGACGCGCGTCGCACGCTGCAGCGAGGTGCTGACGTCGTACGAGCCCCCCTCGTGTGCGTTGCCCAGCAGCGAATAGCTGTGCGCGTGCCCGGGCCGCTGTGGCGCCGGGACCGCGTCAGTGAACCCAAGCGGCACGGGCGCGCCTTCTTGCCGTGGCGTGCTCACCAGCCCGCGGTCCAGCACGATCTCGTCCTGCGACGAGACGGAGTTGCGGCGCGCGGTGGGGGGCGCTATCACGGGAAAGTTGGCGATGTTGCCAATCTCGCCCATGCTCCCGCGCGACTCCTCCGTTGCGGTGGTGTGCACGGTGCCCCACGAGGAGTAGCTTTGCCGGTGCATGCGATTGCGTTCGTGGGCAGCGCGGCGCGCAGAGACGTCGTTTGCGACAGCCGGTTGGCTGTCCTCCGTGTTGAAGCGGACGACGGCGTCACTGTGAGCGGAAGGAGGCACGGGTGCAGCGTAAATTGACGGCACGCGCCGCCACGCGGACGGTGCGCGCGCGTCGGGGAGGTGCCCGTCAACCTGAACGGTGATCCGTCGAAGGGCTGACGGCCGTGCGTAAGAAGTGTCTGTCTCGTTCGAAATCGATGAGTCGTCTTCAGTAGTGCTAGGGGCGGGCGGAAAGTACTGGCGGCGCAGGAGCGATGTCGCGGGCGCAGAGTCGGGAGGGCGGGAGACGGGGGCAATCGCTGCTGAGGCCGCTGGCACACCGTACAACCGTAGGCCCCCGATTGCCTCTTCAAGCGACTCGCCCTGCTCGTGGGGCGGGAGCTGGTACGCGGAGGTCGACGCGTGCGCGACGTCCGGGGGGGCGCCAGCATTTGCAGTGCCGTAGCCCATCCCGAATCCGCTCGCATATCCATCGATGTACGCGGCCGCGGGAGCGTGCGAGTGGTACGAGTGTGTGCTCGGACCCTCGGTGGGGATGACGCGCTGGCTGGGCGTCGCACCAGGGATAATGACGTTGCCTGTCGGATGGGGCGGTGCCTGGTAAGTGGTGTATGGTGCCGGGGGCTGTTTCCCCTTGCCCTTGAGGTCGATGCGGAGTTCGGGATGGTCGGGGGTAAAGTATGATGCGTAACCTTCCGCGGATTCGGCTGTCACGCGAGCAAAGGCAGGGAAACGGTCAAGAGGGACGGGCTCGGGCGGCGGGGGGAGTGGGTTGCTGGTGTACTGATATTTGGCCAGTTCGGTGCGGAGTGGTTGGACCTGGGCTTCGACAGTTGCGATCTGTTCTGGGTTAGATGAGTGCCAGGAGCAAAACATATCACTTGCCTGTCTGGATGCGAAAATAGCGCCACATATGAGCGAGGACAGCTTGAGAAGGAGAAGCACGCACGTAGTGAGCTCCGACACCTGTGCGAGCAGACTCGACTCGACGGCCTTGAACGTGTCGCGCTCGTACTCGCTTTCGCTGGAGTGCTGGGCAAGGAGCCGCTCGTAGCGCTTGATTCTAGGCAGGAGATGAGCATGGATCCTGGGTCGGTTGCAATTGGGTTCACTTTTGCCTGTCTTGGAGCTTCCGTTCGTTGAGTTTGTTGAGCTCTTGGAAGGCTGCCCACGCCTTGCGGAGTGCGATGTGCTGCGGGAGCGTCAGAGACGGGGGGTAGTTCGACGGAGGACATTTACATCATCCTCGGATCGACCGTCGAGCCATGTAGTGAGCTCGGAGGATAGACGGGTCTTGTCCTCGTCGTCCGCGTAAAAAGCAAGCGCGACGCGGTGGAGAAACTGGGCTGCAGGGTCGGGTTCGGGGCGGTCAACGTGGAGCTTTTTGACCCGCTCGCGAATGAATGCCTTTCTGCAGAGCGGGCAGTTTGGGGGGTCGACGCTAAAGAGGCAGCTTGTGGATAATTAGCGCGCGTCCACGAGGCGCGAGAACAAGACGAATTTACGCTCTGCAAAAAATGTGGCCACAAGGAATTGCGTGGGGAGAGTCGTCTTGTGTTTCCCAGGAGTAGGCGTCGAGGCAGACATCACAGGTAGAGGACGAATGCAAAACGAGAGGCATAAGACATGTAGGATGCTCTAAAGCAAACACACGCAAGCAGGTCGCCTAAATCGGAATCGCAACGGAGTTGATCTCGTCGTATTCCCTCGGTACCACCACCAGGTTGCATGTCTGCACTCTCCCCCATCTAACCAGCCGAAAATACCGTCCTTGCTAGGCAGAACAAGACGAATGTCTTTTTTTTCCAGAAAAAAGGACAAGCAACCGCCGCCCCAGGCACAGCCGAATACCAATCTATCTGTAGGTCAGACCCCTTCCCAGGCATTGGCACAACTCTCGGCGGCGGCGAAGGACTCGGCGCCCCAGCAGCAGGCCCCTAACCAGCGCGGTGACCCCCAGGACTTGTCCGTCCACTCTCTCGTTTTCCCTGCCGCCGTCGCTTACCCAGTGGTCGCACAGTGCACCCAGCAGTCTCAACAGCAACAGCGGTCTCAATGGCTCGAATCTACCGCCGGGAGGCATCCAGCAGCGTCCAAAAAATAACGGAATCCCGAACGGCCCTCAGCCAGGCAACAACGGCGCACAGTCCCCTCAGCCAGGCCAGCAGCAGCAGCCGCGGTCAGCGTACCCGTGGGCCGCCCACCGCCTCGTCCTCCCCCCGCCGGTAGTCCTCAACAAGCCAGGCGTCGTCCCTCCAACCTCCCCGTCACCGTCCCCGTTTCCGCGCTACGGCCATGCCCTTCCCGCAACCCCCACCGCCAGCGGCGACCTCTACATCTTTGGCGGTCTCGTTCGCGAGTCCGCCCGCAACGACCTCTACCTCTTCTCCAGCCGCGACCAGTCCGCAACCCTCCTGCAGACCGGCGGCGAGGGCCCGTCACCTCGCGTTGGCCACGCGAGCGCCCTCGTCAGCAACGTCCTCATCGTCTGGGGCGGCGACACCAAGACCGACCCCAAGTCAAAGCCGACCGACAAGCAGGACGACTCTCTCTATCTCCTCAATCTCGGTGTGTATTTGGCAATGTCCGTGCCCCTTCATCTCAACGCCTCTAGTTTCGCGTGATTGGACCAAGGTCACCGTGTACGGTCCCGCACCCGCCGGCCGCTATGGCCACGCCGTCACGATGGCCGCGGGCTCCAAGTTCATCGTCTTTGGGGGCCAGGTCGACGGCGAATTCTTGAACGATCTCTGGTCATTCGATCTCAACACCCGTATGTGACGCACTCTGCCGGCACGATGCTCACTAGACACGTTTCGCAGTTCGGTCCAGGGCGCAATGGGAACTGTGCGAGCCTGCGTCCTCGGAGCGACCGGCGCAGCGAACCGGCCACGCGTGCATAACGTTTGAGAATCGGATCATTGTGTGCGTCTAGCGCCCTCCCTGTCGTCCCCCACCCAAGCACTGACCGGACCCTAGTTTCGGTGGCACTGATGGTCAATACCACTACAACGATACATGGACGTTCGATCTCACAACGCGCAAGTGGTCGGAGCTCCAGTGCATCGGCTTCATCCCGTCTCCGCGGGAAGGCCACGCCGCTGCCCTGGTCGACGACGTTATCTACATATTCGGTGGACGGGGCGTGGACGGAAAAGATCTTGGCGATCTGGCCGCGTTCAAAATATCCAGTTCGTGGCAGTTGTTCCCGCTCTCTCCCCATTAACAAATAGCGCAGATCAAAGATGGTATATGTTTCAGAACATGGGCCCCTCACCGAGCGGTCGCTCGGGCCACGCGATGGCGGCCGTCGGGACCAAAGTCTACGTGCTCGGGGGTGAATCGTTCACACCCTCGAAAACTGACGATTCGGGCTTGGTTCATGTTCTAGACACTAGTGTGTTCCGTTTCAACGTCCCTCCGCCAAAAAACTCAAATTCTGTCAATCCAGAACACATCAAATACCCCGTGACCCCGACGCCAGCTCCACAGAACGTCGCTCGCAAGAGCTCGCTAAATCCGGCTCCGAGCCAGCTTGGAACGGCGAATGGCGTGCGCTCAATGTCGCCCAGTATTCCACCGGGGGCAGATCAAGAAGATCCTCGGCGCGCCATGTCCCCCGCCAACATGAAGAACAAGCCGCCGACCAATGGGATTGCCAATGGCATCGGCAAGAAGCCCGTGCGACCGCGGCGCGAGGATGATGACACCGGAGCGGACGACAGTGTGGACGAGGCACCGCGCGAACGGGAACGGACCATGTCGCCTGAACAAATACCGCCTCCAGCAGCGGCGCCGATACGCGCCAAGAGCCCCGCCTTCAGTGTTGCCAGCCGCGCCGTGTCTCCCGCAAACGGCGGCGGCGGCAGCACTGATTCTCACCCGCCAAATATGGTCGGGGTTTCGATGGGCCTCACTAACCTGAGTGGTCGGGGATCACCTGCGGTCGACCGCAGCAAGCCACCGACCGACGGATTCTACAATGCCGCCCCGGGGTCCCCAACGGGCACGGGTCCTGGCTCGCAATTTGGGCACGTCTCGCGGCAGGGCTCCGTAAACGCCACGTCGGATTTGATCAAGGATTTGAAGGTGAAGGAGCAGGAGCTGGAGGGTGCGAAGCGGCAGATGGCTTGGATGAGGGAGGCGCTGGCCAAGGCGTCCAAATCCGGTTACGTATATGTTAACCGGGATGGGGCGGAGGTTTCCAACGGTGGGATGGAAGGGAGCAGCGACGCCGGGAACGCAGAGCTGGCTCTCAAGTTCAAACAGTTCAAGGCGCAGATGCAGGTGAGTCTTCTCGGTGAATTTGGGCGCCATATGATTTATTGGATTGTACAGACCACGATGGCGGAGCAAGCTCGACAGGCGTCGGAACACGTCGCCGACGCTGAGCGGATGAAGACGAGCGCTACCCAGGAGGCTGCATACTACCGCGCCAAATTAACCGCCTTCGAGAACGCCAACGAAGCCGAGCTGACCCGCCTCGAACGGGAGCGGATCGCCGACTTGGAGCGGCACTTGTCCGAGCTCATGACGGAACGGTGGGAGCAGGACCGGAAGCTGAGCGAACTCTCTGATTCTGTGGCGCTGCAAACCACGCTATGCGAGCAAGCGGAGGCACGGGTAGCTGATGCGTCAAAGCGTGCGGAACTGGTTGAAGAAGCCCACGAGCGGACTCTGCAGCGGCACAACAGCATCCAGGAGCGGCATAGCGCCCTGGAGTCGCAGCTGCGCGAACACTCGGATCGCTTGCTGTCGCAGACGTCCACGCTCGAGCAGAAGGAGGCCGATGAGATGAGTCTCCGTGCGCAGGTGGACGAGCTGATCCAGTCAAGAGACCAGCATCTGCGCGCACTGGAGCAGGCGCGCACTGCGCTGCAGGCCTCGTCTTCCCGGGCGGCGGAGGTCGACGTCCAGTACGACCGTGCGCGCGAGCAAATCAGTACCCTCGAGGTCGACGTCGTCGAGCTGCGCGGGGAACTGGAGTCGCGGACGGCGGAGGTCGACTCTATCCGTGCAAGACTAACTGACGTCGAGAACTCATGGGCTAAATCGCGGGAAGAGGCGGACGCGTTCCGGGCACTTACAACTGGGGGCCTCGGCGAGCTGCTCGACTCACACCGCGATCTCAAAACTGACGAAGACCGGTTGGCACGGGGACACGCGGAGAAGATGCAGGCCATGGAGACGGAGGCGGCGTCATTGCGTAAGATGCTCAAGGAGTCTACGCAACAGGCCGACCAGGCGCAGGTGCAATTGGCGGAGGAGCGGCGGCGAGTACGAGAACATGAGAGTGAGCATTCATCGCTGCGGTCGCAACTGGTCGGGCTCCGTGCTCAGTTGTCTAATGCCCTTGCGGACGTTGGGCGTGCAAAGAAGGACCTCGCGGATCGGGAGGCGCAGCTTGATGACAAGTCAAAGCAGTCTTCCGACGCCACTGTACGACTCGGGATGTTGCGCAATTACTTGGCTGAGAATGGCATCGGCGTCGATGAGGATTCCGATCGTTCGCGATCACGGGCGCAAGGCACGACTTCCCCGCAAATTTCGGAGCTCGAGAGTAAACTCGCAGAGCGTACTCGTCTGCACGAGAACGCGGAACGCGAGCTGGCTCAGGCGCTCCGCCGGAAGCGAGACGTTGAGTCGCAGCTCAGTCAAATTTCGACGGAACTTGACAAAACGCGGTCCACGCGAAGTCCCTCTGGCACGCCTAACCCTGAAGCTGAAGCGCGCGCCGCCGAGGCCGAACGTAAGCTGGAAGAGACGGAACAGGGCTACAAGGCAAGGATGCAGCAGATGGAAGAGGACTACCAGCTCGCCGTTCACTACGTCAAGTACGTGGTTTTCTATATACTCCTTGGTATTATTTCTGATTCAAAACTTCTAGGGGAACGGAGAAGATGATGCGGAGAATGCGGGACGAGCTGACGAAACAAAAGAACACCAACGTTTCTCTCCAAGCAGACCTCGACGCCGCTCGGGGCGTCAAATCGCCGCAAGACAGGAAACTGTTAAATGGCCGCTCCACTCCTTCTTCGGATGACGGCAACGATGCCGTTCTGCGTGGCCAACTCGTAGACGCACAACGACAAGTACAGCGTCTGAACAACGAGAACAAGGAGCTACGCTTGCGTCTCGACAACCTAGAAAAGGATCTCGAGGTGTTGCGAGACAACCTGATAGCATCGCAGCGTGAATCCGACGACCGGCTCATTCAAGTTGAAGAGTTGCAACATGAAGTTGAACGCCTTCAATCTTCCCTGGTCATTGCCCGCGGCGGCCACGATGAGACGCTCCTGGAGACCCTCAGCAACGAAAACACCACCCTGCGGCGAGAGAACGAGCAGCTGTCGCATAAAATTGGGCTCCTTTTAGAAGTCGATCAGCCGTCGTTCGGCCAGGGACGTCCTATATCTGGCGTCTCTGCCCGTCGAACCAGCAACAGCTCATTCGCCGAGCTCACCAGCGAGCTGGATGACTGGCAACGTCAGTTAGCTAGCTCGATGAGCAATCGACGTCCACTAAGCGACTTTGATCTGGAGCCCGAGAGAACGAGATCTCCTCGTTCATAGTCCCCATCCATGCTGTCCATATCTATGTATACCCACATCTACGCTCGCTTGGATTCTGTTACTCACATTAACTTAGTTTATCGTTGCTTTCCTTCGTCCCACTAGTATATATTATTTTCGGCAGTAGGTGCCGACTCATGAAAATCATGACGCATTTGCCCTTTGGGTCCACTCTATGGCTTTGGCTTTGACATTAGCCACGCCATCCTCGTCGCCGAGGCGCTTCTCCAGCTCTAGCCACTTTTTGAAAAAGGCCCTGCAGCAATGATTAACAATAAGATCACAAGAAAACAGTTCCACGCACTTGGCCTTGTGGCTGGTCATTTTCTGGGTTAGAACCCGGTCAAATAAATTTCTGAAGGGAATCTGAGTATTTGTTGAATCGTGGAATAAAAGACTGACCTTAGGCTCTGGATTTGCTCTTGACCGGCCTCCATGTCCATGTACACCGACCACAAATCCAGTCGTTTAGGGTGCGAATCGACAATTCCTTCGAAAAGCGTCTTGCCTCGTTCGGGATCACCCAGCTTGTATTCCAGCTGAGCAAAGCGGGATATGGTCTTGAGATCTGCAAAGAAAAGACGTCAGTCCATTTGGGGGTATGACTAAGCATTGGTTTTGACATACGCTTCCGCTTCTCGAGACTCTGCAAACATCGGGGCAGCAGCTGTCGCGAGGCTTCGACGTTTCCCTTGCGAAGGTAGTATTCGCTGAAGAGTGTCCAAACCTTGGAACTTTGGCCGAATTTCTTGCATGTACGTTGGTACTGTTCTTCAGCTTTCTGACAGACGCAAAATGTCAACCAAGTCCGTTGGAAGGAAAGGAAACTCACGGTGGATTTATCAGACTGATCGAAAATGAGCGCAAGTCGTAGATGTATTGCTTTCGAGTCGTTAGCTCGCGCCGCTTCTTTGAACGTTGTTTCGACCGTCTCGTCACGCCCGTACACATTCTCAAGGTTGAGCAGCGCGATCCAAACATTCAACTTTTCCTGCTCCTCACGGAAGTTGATGGTTTGAACCGCCCGGCGGGCGATCTCCCGGGCCTTCTCGACTTCGGAGAGTTGTAGCTGGAACGACATGTACTGCACCCAGAGATACGACGAATTCGGGGAACCCAGCAGTAGTCGCTCAAAGTCGGCATTGGACTGCGGTGTTTTGGTATGCATGTCTGCGGTGAGATCCTGTTCAATCTCCTTCTTTCTCCGTTTCTTCTTCTTCTTCTCAGCCTGTTCATCGTCGGGGTCGTCATCCGAGTCAGATGGATCCATATCCTCCTCAGCTTCGGATAAAGGATTGGTAGACCACTGGAAACCACCAGGCAGCTGAAGTGAAGGAACATGGGAAGGGGCGCTGGGTTTGGAAGGCTTGGAAGATGCTTGATAAACATGCGACTGGGGGTCCATATCAACCTGCATTGCATCGTCCTCGTCGTCCGAGACGTTCTCAGGGGCTTCATCGCCAACGTTCTCTGGCGAGTCTTCTTCGTCATCGGAAGGCTCCGGTACGGGATCTGCGCTGGGGTTTACCCCCTCGGCCTCGTTGAAGTCCTCCTCATCGAAATAAGACGGTTTGAGACTGAGTGACACTTTACGCTTTTCGATGCTCAGGATGTAAGCCTTGACACGATCGCCCTCACGGAAACCGCGAACGGCAACAGTGACGTCTGCAGAAGGGTTGTCCGAGAGCTTCGGGGCCGTTATCAGAATGGAAATTCGAAAACCATAAGGTCCATACCTGCGATTTGTGACAAAGGCCCTTGATGTTGGAGCCGTCAATTTTAATGAATAGCCCATAGTCTTCTATCCGGTTGACGATGCCGTCCACTTTTTGACCTTCCTTAAGATCTGTGATTGCAAGCAACGACGAGGTTCTGGAAAAGTCTCCGGATCGTAAAGTCATTTCCACCTTTTTAGCCTCGAGATCCACACTGCGGACGCTCAGATTACGGCCAATGGGAACCGAGGAAGAACCAACCTCAATATACGCCCCTGTACTATTTGATTTAGGGTAAAGCGCACTTTCCACTCTTTCACAAACTACAAGGAGATTAGAGGGAAACGAGCCAAAAGAACCGCACGCACATCATCGAATAGCTCCTTGATCTGTACTCTGGCATCGATATCACGTCCGATGGTAACAAACAAACCATGCTCGGCAATGCTCTTGATGAAACCGCGGAGAGTTTCACCGACCTGAAGATCTGCGAGCTCCTTGATTTCCCGATCCACTACAGGTTTGGCTTGGTCGGGATACATCCGAGAGTGCCGTGTGGACAGTGTGAGTTGTTTCTTGGCCTGATCAATGCCAATGACACTGGCTTTCAGGACGGAATCAACTGGAGGGAATGCCGTCGCTGTGTCGTAGTCATCTCCGGTGTCCGTTGGATGCAATGTCCCTCCGATGTGAGAGGTAAGCTTGATGAGAGCTCCGTGACGAGTGTGCCGTGTTACACGTCCACCCACGATACTTCCAATGGCAACAGATTCCATCGACAATGCGCCTTTGGCTGGAGCGACTGTCTTGGTCTTGGGCTTGCATGCCACTATCACAAATGACTTCTCCACGTTCCTAGTCACAACGAGAAGATCTTCAAGGCGTTCTCCAACCTTCAAGAGGACACGAAGTTGTGCAACTGCGAGTTTACGATGGTTGGCAAGATTGTTTAATGAGATCAACGCCCGGATTTGGCTGGGGTGTAGACTTAGGACGGCGTTATCGGCGTGGATCTCGGAGACGGTGCCTTCGACGATGTTTCCGATCTCGACCGCGCTGATATCGCTCGTTACATCGAAATTGGAGGACGCTTGCCGAATACTAGCGATAATACGCCCTTGTTCGGGCTCCAGGTTAATGATGCGGACTTTAACGACTTTGCCGATCGGGAATGACTCCGACAGCTTGGAGACAGAGGTTTCACTGTGAAGCACATTAACTGGCGAATCATACTAATCTCGATCGGTGTACCTGACTTCCCTAGCGGGAACCAGAGCCTTGAGATTGTTGAAAAATTCCACCATCAAATGTTTCTCGAAGACCTTGAATACCACCGCATGTACCACGGTCCCAATCTTGGCATCGTCCACCGTTGCTATGACGGGGAGCGCAGACTCGACCAACGTCTTTTTCGCCGTGAGGGAGATTCGTTTTCGCTCGGGGTCGACAACAAGTACCTTATATAGATTGGAATTGAGGTATCTTTGCCGAGACGGTTATTTACGCACTCGACATTTAATGCTGGCTCCGGCTTTGAACCGTTTGGCGGGATGTTTGAGGGATATGTCTGCGTAGTGATTGGGCCATACAACACCATCGACATTGCCAGACATCGAGACGAAAAGGCCGGAATCCGTAAGATTTTTTATGGTTCCTTTGATCACCTCGCCCACTTGAACGTCTGCGACCTGCAGGAACTTTTGATCGAGGACGGTCGACTTCATGGAGAGCTGAAGAAGTCCATCGAAGGGATAATACCCAGTCACTCGAGCTCGATGCATAGAACCAGGCTTCCAAGGTCCCGACGAAGAGATTGAAGGAACATGGTCGTCGGAAACATGCGATATCTGGAATATGGTGAGGAAAAATCAAGTCAATAAAGCATGAAATGTACATGAACGAAGCCTTGAAGCGAGCCAGAATCAATTTCAACCACAATACCTCGCTCTGGCTCTATCCGGGCAACTTTTACTGCCTCCAATATCGTCCCGATCGGGTAAGCGTCCTGCATTATCTGAGGAGTCGTATGCTTCTTATCTCCTTTGATCTTCTGCACACCAAGTCCCAGTACGTGCTCTGACAAAGTCAACGCAAATCGCGGGGGCGTCGTGGAAAAATCGTATAGAACGCGCCCCTTGACCTTTTTCCCGATTTTATACAGTTTTTCTGTCGGATCCGGCCGAAGATGGAATTGATCGACGGTACCGTCGAAAAAACCCAGGATCTGGAGATTTAGTCCACTTGGGTGAACAGCTGTTATGAGGGCTTGAACTAGAGTCCCAGGAAGGACTGAATTAGCGTTTGTGACTTCTGTGAGCTAAGTGGCTGATAAGACGACGCGTTGTGAATACTATATCGTTTTACGAACGCATGACTCGGAGAATGTCGAGCTGCGAGTGGCAACATTGCATGTCCGTCCGTTGCTGGAGACGCTGGTAACAGTCACATCCAGCAGCCGTCCCACTGACAGCTTAGTTTCGGCATCGAACGGGCCATGTTTCGCGTCTTTGAAGGACAGGAATCCTGAAATGCCTGGAATCCCCAGGTTCAGAATGTAGCCGTGATCTTCTACGCTTTGAACGGCCGCCGAGAGGGTCTGGAGGAACAAACCAATGAGGGTTTGGGATACGAGCATAAACAGATATGGCCTACAAAACCAGCCTTGAGATCGGATTTATGAACACCGGCATTAACCCGTTCCGGGACGAGACTGAGCTCGACTCGTCTGCTGGCTCTTGCGACTTCGTCTCTCGATTTGCCAATGCCGGACGTATCGGAAGAACCAGCGGCGTGTACCGTTGTTACTATAGCCCGAATATACTGTCCCGGATGAAATATATCAGAGAGCTCGGGAATGCGCGAAGGAGATGGGGCGGAATCATCGTCGTCTCCTTGCTCTTGCTCTTCATTGTCCTCGTCCATGCTGCTCTCCAGCAAGTTGGTGAGCTGAGAGGATATATTTGTGATCGGCACATGAGCAAAAAGTTGATTCGGTAGGGAAACGATGAGGGCGAGAGGTTCAATTGAAACTATTTGGCCCAGAATTTTCATACCGATATTCAAGCGCTGAACATGTTTTGATTGGTGGTAAGGTCGGACCAAAAGCACAGACATACCTTGTAGTTCAAGTGCTCGATCCGGATCCTGTCGGTCTTCTCTTTTGTTGAGGAGGAAGGCGTCGACTGAACCTCCGATTTACGTTTCCGCTTTTTGGACTGCTTAGCCTCTGCTTGAGCGTCCTATGGATTCAATATAAACAATCGTAACGTGGTGAAGGGGTTACACACTTCAAAAAGCTCTGCATTAGCTTCCTTTACAGCTTCTGCGCGAATTGCCTTGACTTCCAGCGGAGTGAAAGTAGTTCCACCGCCTCGCGGAAAGTCGACCTCGTCTGAGACCAGTTTCGAAGCGGCCTGGGGAGCATCCTCTGTCCTAACATTGAAGGCCGCGGTCTTTGTCTTCTTGGCCTTTCTGACAGTGGAAGGGTCCTCAAGGGGGCGCTTCGTTGCGGCCATTGCGAGGGTTGGATCCAAATTATTTTTTTGGAAGTGATCGATCAGTTCGTGATGTGCTGACAAAGGCTTCAGTCACCTTTCTTTTTGCCAAAATGGGTGAGTGTCTCTGCAGCTACAAGTCGACCGTTGCTAACCCCTTTTCCCAGATTTTCAGGTTAGTTTACTCTACTTCGTTTTGTGTATGACCTCTAATTCCTATTTAGAATCGCGTTGGCTCCAAGTTCGGTGGTGGTGGTGTTGCGGGTGCGTCGTCCCTTTGGCACACCCTCCTCCGTTCTAACGTATTTTCGATAGGTGCATCTGAGACAAATATTGACCGACGTGAACGTCTCCGAAAACTCGCTCTCGAGACTATAGATCTTGCAAAGGCACTCCCATTTCACTGGGTGTTGTATGTGTCTGACTTGGAAGCACAGGATCCTTATATTCTTCGCAACCATCTTGGGTCGCTCGAATGTCGTCTATGTCTGACCCTCCACACCAACGAAGGCTCCTATCTTGCCCACACTCAAGGGAAAAAGCATCAGACTAACCTCGCCCGCCGAGCTGCGCGCGATGCGAAGGACTCGCAGTTGATGATTGCCCCAACCCAAAGCACCGTGCAACGGAAAGTGTTCCTTAAAATCGGACGGCCGGGATACAGAGTCACCAAAGTCCGGGATAGGGATACCGGCAAGGAGGGCATGATGGTGCAGGTCCATCTGCCGCAGATAAAACCTGACGTGCTGCCCCGTCGGAGGTTTATGAGTGCATGGGAGCAAAAACGGGAGCCGCCGAACAAGGCATACCAATACCTCATTGTACGCCCTGCAGCTTGCCATTTTTTTCCAGCCACTCATAGTTTCTCTTAGGTTGCCGCTGAACCATACGAGACTATCGCCTTCCGAATTCCTGCTCGTGAGATCGAGGACGAGACGGATGACGCAGGATACTGGAACTGGTCCCATTGGGACCCTGACACCAAGCAGTATAGTTTCCAGTTCATGTTCCGGATGACTTACTAACGGACAACCGCATCTTGTATCTGCCATTCACGGTGTTGTATTGTATTCCGAAAGCTTCCAAGTCTGACACGCATCCTTGCGCAGACCCATCTTTGTGCACCAGAGCGAGTTACACAGCGCGACATAAGTGATACATGGTGTAGTACAATTATGCTGCATACGCAGGAAAGCAAGATGACTGATTATGCAATGCTAAGCGACGAGTCCATGTATGATACGGTATAGTAAAGCATCCAAGAGGCTAGAGGTCCGACCGTCGCTTGCTTAAAAGTTTCTTGTGTCGTTTCTTCTCCTGTTGCATGGGTCGAGGAACGGGCGTTTCAGGAACGGTGGGCGGAGGCTCCATATACGACCGCTGCCGGGTTACAGGAGGCGCTTTCGGAGGCATGGAAGGAGTGGAGGCTGGTGCCACACTAGACCGTTTCCGCAGAAGCTGCCGGCCCCCGTCCTTGTCCTGCACCATCTGAATCTTTTGGGCCCTCGTCGGCTGCGCTTGAGTTGAATTGAACCTCGCGGGCTGTGGACCTGTCGGGTAATGCTCAGCGGGATATGACTGGGCCGGAGAGTGCGCCGGTAGCTGAGAACTCTGCTGCAAAGGTGTGGGCATGACAAGATGTTTCGGAATGTGCTGAGGCTGAGGCCGCCGCGGATTGGTCGTGGTGGCGATTGAAGGGGCTTGAACACTCTGCGGTCGATCTTGCACTGTCGCAATAAGTTGTTGTTGGTAAGCGCTGCGCTCCAAGCGCTGTCGACCAAGATCAACAGGTGCGGCCCCTACAAGCGCGGGTTGATACGAGGGTTGATACGAGGCCCGCCTTCTGGGATCATGCTCAGCCATGGGTCTCTGACCATTCTGCTGTTGCAAAGGACTGTTGTTGTTAAAATGTTGTGCGGTAGGCGTAGGGTGATAAGATGAAGTTCTCCTCCGATCGAGTTCATCTTGTGGTGATGGAGTATAACCAGCAACCTGTGGTGTGGGGTAAGCTTGTTGCCCAAGTCGAGGATCGTTAAACTCGGTCATGGGTCGACCGCCCGGGCTACGTTGCATGCCGGACAGATTCTGCCCCATATTCAGCTGGTCACGATTCCAGGGGTCTATAGAGCCTGCCATGGGTTGGCCATTGGGACTGTGTCGCATGTTGGATAGATTCTGGCCAGCATCAAGTCGGCTTGGATCATGAAGGGCGCGGGGATCGGCATGAGGGGGAAAGCCCATCTGGGTGCTCTGCCGTTGCGAATGGAACCCATTGGCACCAGCTTGCAGTGCGAAATAAGGCTCCGCCTGCGCCTGTGGGGCGGGCAGATCACTGCGTCGGTCGCGTATCGGGACGGTGTCCACCTCGATGCCCCCATACGCTGCCGAAGAGTCCTCTGACGAGTAAGAGGAGTGGCGAACCGATGGAGTAGGGTTGAACTGGGGATAATAGGGGTCCCTACTCAGCCGCTGGTCGTCCACTGGATCATACTGCGTCTGCGGTGGGATGTATGAGGCGCGCGGGTCGTAATGTGCGTGTGCGGTGGGCGGCTGGGCCTGCTGCCACCGCGGGTCGGGATTAAAACGCTGCTCCTGGCCAACATGCGGTGGTTGCATATTACTATACAACGGCTGGGCAGGGATATACGACGTCGAGGCCTGCGGACTGCCATTGTAATCCTGCTGGGGGAAAGCAGGCTGGACCTCAGGCTGATAATACTGGAAATTACGCGGGAGAACCTGTCCGGGGGAGATGCCCAACGAGCCGCCATTATGGCCGGGTTTAGGCGCCTACAAGAAATGAGACAATTAACGGACAGAGCTGTGAAGTCACCGACTCTGGCATTCCGCGGGTGCACTGGGCCGGGCTCTTTACCAAGCGGAGACGGCCCTTTCAATACAGAGGCAATCGCCTGAAAAGGGCCCTCGTGGTGCAGTGCTACGCCCAGCGGATTGCTCTCGTCTAGCTCGTCGATCCGATCGAGGTCGTACGCCTGGGGTCGACGCTCGTTGGGCCGACGCGCCGGAACGGCGTCGGGGATGGGAGCCGTGGCCGAGCGATGCGGCAGGCCTGGGGGCTCGATGCGGCGGAGTTCCGGAGCAGAGTCATTGCGGGGCGCGACCGGGCGCGGTTCCACAAAGAGTTCATACTCTGGAGGTGGGGACACCGGCCGGTCCGCCAGGTTCATCTCGTCAAAGGTCTCGGCGAGCGGCGAGGCAAAAATTGTTGTCGACGGATCATCGGGGGGCATGCCTGTAGGAGTCGGTAGCCTCGACGGGAGTGGAGACAAATTTGGCGATATGGATGAGAATGAATCATTTGAAGGCGGCAGTGTCAATGACGACTGCGATGCATAAGAGGTCGTATAATAGTCTTCATAACGAGTTCCCGGGTTGTTCTCCTGCGTAGACACAATCGGTGAAGGAGGGGCGACAGGAACTAACGATCGAGTCGGATCGTTCTCCAGAGCGGGTGCAGAGGTCCTAATAACGTCCCTCCGTGGCGCAATCGAAAGAGGGTGGGCATGATGGACAGAGGGATCTCGTGAGAAGGCTGGATCGTTGCGCTGAGAAGGCGAAGTCAACGAAATGGCGTCAAACCGGTCAGGCAGAGGCTGGCTCATTGGAAAAGAGGATCTCGGGTGCTGTGCGGGCATGGACTGAGGAGGAAATGGCTGTTGTCCCTTTGACGAAAATAACGAGAAGAAGCCACGGCTGGCCCGCCTGGAGACGCCGGGTTTGGCGCCGCCCAGTGCATCCTGTGAAGAGACGCGATTATTTTTCGGGGACTTGTGCAGCACCGCGCCATCTGCGGTCATGGATGGCTGTGAAAGAATCCTCTCGCTCTGCCAAGGGCAACGCTGCACATCGCCTAAGTGGTAATACAATTTGTACATGCTTGTCATGAGCTGCCAAAATACATCCAAGAAAATCGCAACCCCAAAAAAAATCTACTCGTCGTCGGGGAAGCTGCTCGACAGCAACTCGCGCATGCTGTGAAACCGCGTCCGCGTGCGCCCCATCTCCCCACACCGGTCATAGTAGGCTTGCACCTCTTCCACAGTAAATCTGAACTCGTTTGCAATTTCACGGATGCCCTCGTCAACCACATGCGGCATCAGTGGAACTTGCGGAGAGACCGGTCCGCTGTCAAACGCGGCGTCAGTGGTTGAGGGATGGCGACAATACAAAACACGCACTTGGGTCTCGGCCGCTTGGTTCCATTCACGTTCTCAGGCTCTTGACTTGCTCTCCGTTTCCCTCCTCCTCCCCACATCGGCGGAGGCGAATTCCCGACCCGCACGGCCCACTCGCTCCCCTCCTCGTCCATCTCTTCTTCGGCTGGAGTTACCGAGGGACCCGCCACCGAAGGGCCTGGGTACATCAAACCAGCGATTTGATGTATTTCCTCCGGTGCCTGCATGTCCATCTCGCCCAAAGCGTCGATAGGGGCCGATCCGGCAAACACGCCCACGCCTTCCAGCTCACTGCCGCAAACAACAAAGTCGTCATGGAGATACGACGGCGTTTGGTTCTTCTTCTTGCGCGGTTTCTTCTGCTTTTCTTCTGCCTGCCGCACATAGCCGTATTGCCCCTTTTCGCCAGGCGTTGGCTTCGTTTGCGCTACAATTCCCGCAATGAGGCCATCGAGACGGACCGAGTTTTTCTTGTATCGTTCGCGCCAAGATTGCCATGTGTGCCGCGAAACCCACGCGTATTCTGGGTCACCGCTCTGATGTAATCGCGTTAGTGCGAATAGCGTACACCTGCGAGTCACATACCTGTTCACAGAGCTGCTGGTAGAGTCTGTTCCCCGTTCGCCCGCCAGTCTCCTTGTACGGGATTTTGGCGGCAATCCAATTCGCGAGGTTCTGCTCGTCCTCTTCCGTAAACTGTGTCCGCCTGGCATGTGTCAGTCATGGTCAGATTGGCGCTAGGAGATGCATACTCTTCACCCGGACGACGTCCGCCGGGATTCTTGTACACCACCGGCGTGTAGACGACGGCGCCCTTCTCGACACATTTCTTGACCCATAGATACGACTCGATATATTTATCGGGGACACCCTGGTACACCTTGACGAGGTGTTGAAAAACCTCGGTATTTGGGTCCGCGAGGATGACACGCGCTAGCTGTGCCGAGGCATGAGGATCACCGCCGGAATGCTAACGATGATCATCAACGCGCTGTGGCAAATGTAATAAGAATGACGTACCATAATACGCTGGCTCAGCGCGCTGCGCGCGTTCACGTTCGCGATGCTCTGGTGGATGTGCATGCCGATCGGGACGCCGTCCTCGACAAAGATCTGCTTGAGAAGCATGCCCGCGATCTTGCAGGCCTCGACATAGGTGTATGGGACGAAGAAGCGCTCGGGCCGGTCGGGACTCGTCCAACAGATGCGGAGGCGCTCCTCCTCTGCGGTCCCGCTCTGCACAAGAATGTAGCCCTGGCGGGGAACCTTTGTCTCGACGCGGCCACCGAGGGACTGAGGGGGGTGGTCAGCGGCAGCGCTTCCGAAAACGACGAGTCACATACGGTAATGGTCTCGCACAACTCGGCCTGGACGTCCTCGGGGAGATCCTTCTGGATGAAAAACTTGACCGCAAAGCCGTTGGCATCCTGGAATATCGGCTGCGGCGGGTCAGTGACGGGAAAAAGACCGAAAAAAAAAGGGTTTGCACCATTTCGTCGTGGCCCCAGATTAAGGTCAGGGTTTCCTTTCGAAATGGCGATACTGCGATGTGGAGGCAGAGTATCGAGGCTGATGAAGCCCGTTAAATTCGATAGGACGCAAGTAAGATGCAATGGTGGGGATTGGGAGAAGGAAGAGATGGGATGGGATCCTGGGTGTGGATTATAAGGTTGAAAAAAGTCAGGAGCCCGAATAAGGAAGCCTTGATTGTCACGGGTGTGACACCCTTCGACTCAGATCACGAAAACCGGAAGAAGCTGACATGGCCATATCAGGCCATGCAAGGCACGCAAGGGTCACAAAGGCCGGAAGGGTTCAAGCTGCCTTGGGAAGCATCTATATACTTGACCTAGCCAGGTGAAGAATAGAAAGTTGTCGGCCTTTGTGTGCCTTGTGGTCCCTTATAATGCCTTTTCAGCTCAACTCGATGCCGCTGTTACCTGGTTCTATTATAGTTACTTTATACCCAAATCCACACACCATGAAGAATGAAAACAAAAGTTATTGGAAGGAAACATGTAGAAAATACATAGAAATGAAGCACAAGTACGGTGGGCAGAAAACATGGATGGGAAAGGGGTGTTTGTCCATGCCGGCACCCAGACTTGAATTTTGCGGGGTCCAACGAGAAGCTTATGGGCCCGAGACACACAAGACCACGTAAGGATGAACGTAAGGATGAACGGCGCCACGGCTCCACGCGCCGCACGCAGAAAGAGGTCTTGACATTGGTTTCTTGATGCAGGCAGCCGGACTTGCGACATCGGTCAACAGAATACCTGGAAGGCTGACTTGAGGAGAGCTTGAGGAGAGCCTTGAAGAGAGCCTTGGAGGGGGTTGGGCTCCGTTTTCGCGGCTTGGGTTGTGGTATTGGCCCTACGGAGTCTTGACTCTTGAATCTAGCCGTCTTGATGAACTGGTCTTAAGATAGCCGTGCTTCGGGCAATGACCAAGGTAGACAGGACAGAAAAGAGGCAAAAGGGCGGGTGGATGGGCGGGTAACGGCGAACGGGGAGAATCGACATGGAGGGGAGCGAAAGAGCGGCGGAATGATCAACCAAAAGATGGCATCACTTGACTATCACGCAATCGCACGACGCACGGGCCATCGGAGTTTTGACTGATGGGCACTGATGAGCGCTGATGGGCTTCGAAGCAATGGGCAGAGTCGTGCCCACCGAGTGAAAAAGGAAAGGAGTTAAGCTCGGTTTGTTTTGGAATGAATTTACATCTTATATCTACTGCACAGTGCTTTGGGTCACCAGTAAGCACTGGGGCAAGTGCAAAGTTTTGTACAGTGTATGCAGTGGTACGCATGCGCGTGGTACTACTAGTACTAGGTGTATCACGCAGTAATTTCTTGCTACACTACTGTGTCCAGCGTTTACGAACGGATTCCGTTAAGTAAAGTAATTGAACTTGAAATGCAATGCAATGTGAGGGCGGTCAGATACTATCTTGCATGCCGATACCTTGCCATATGTAACCCATGCAAGGTAACATCTGGCCCGACATCTGCATACAAGCGAAACTCTGACCCGGTCTTCGCATACAAGGCCTTGCCAACGGCATCGTGCCGGACATTCCAAATCAAGGCATATCAGATATTTTCAGATTTGGTGATTCGGACACGTACTTTCTTCAATGCACTTGCTGAAAACGCTGCTACTGCTCGCAGCGACGGCGCGGGCGTCTGTCCTCACCCTTCATTCCCCCCGTGTCTCAACATACGACTCTACCGGCGCAGGAATCCGCACAGAGGTGTACGTTTGAGTACTCTTGCCAGCGCGCTCTCACTTATTCCCCCAAGGCTCAAGCTCTCAGAGAAGCCGAAGATTCCGCTGGCGGTAGGGCCCACGGAGAGTCTCAAGCTCACGTTCCAGATTATAGAGAAGGGCGATGACAGTGGCAAGGGTGTGCAGCCGCTCCAGACGTTCCTGCGCTTTTATGATCCCGAAACGGGCGAGGAGGGCATCCAGCCGCTGCGCGTCACCCCCGCAGGCAAAACCAAGTTCGAGCTCGTGCGTTACTTCGTTGTACTCGATTTGTTTCAAATTCACACACAAACGCGCTAGAATATGGCCAAGCCGCCTTTATCCATCCCTCCGACGACCAGCTCCCCCCTCGAGGTGACGCTCATCATCGGTGCGGCAAACCACTCGCCGCTCAAAATCGCCCTCTTCGACCTCGTTCTGCCCGAGTCGCGCCCCGCCCCGCAGCACCCTGACGAGGCGTCCTTCCACCCGCTCCCCACCATCCAACACACCTTCCGCGCCCCGCAAAAGCTCCCCCCGCGCCCCATCTCCGCGCTCTTTGCCACTCTCACGCTCGCGCCGTGGGCTGTCCTCATTGGCCTGGTGCGCCGCATTTTATTTCTGTGAACCCCGGCTAATTATTGACCGCGCAGTGGAGCCAAGTCTTCCCCGGCGTCCCGCGCCTCTTTTCGCCGAGCATCCTCCCCTTCACCGCGTCGCTCGGCGCTTTCGAGCTGCTCCTCTTCTGGTATTGGGTCGACCTCAAGCTCGGGCAGGTTCTCCTTTACGGCGGCATCCTCGGCCTCGTCACCGTCTTCACGGGGAAAACCGCGCTTGCGTCCATCGGGGCCCGCCGCGTCGGCGCTCGCAAGTAATGCTCCCATAACCGTGTACTCGTGCGATAATAAAATACAATCCGATTTCTACTCGAGTACCTTGCCCGGGTTCATGATCCCGCGCGGGTCGAACAGCTGCTTGATCTTTTTCATCAACGCGATGCTCACCTCGTCCTTGGAGTAGTGCAGCGCGTGTGTCTTCATCGCGCCGATGCCATGCTCCGCCGAGATCGAGCCGCGGTAAGAGGCTGCGGCGGCGCGTCAGCGCCCGTATATTTCCAAGCCGAGAGCGAGAGGACTTGCCGACGAGCTCGTACACGAACGGCTCGAGCGCGTCCTGTATCTCTTGCGTGTACGACTCGGCCACGATGTTCAAATGCAGATTCCCGTCCCCGACGTGGCCATACCCGAGTACATGCTTGACCGCGTGCTCGCCAGCAGCTTGCTCGCGTCCAGGTGCTTGCGCGTCGCGTCGACGACGATTTTGAATTTATCGAGCGGGATGGAAATGTCGTACTTGTACGCTTTCCCCTCCTTGGAGACGGCCTCGGTAACGCCCTCGCGCAGCGCCCAGAGCGAGGAGAACTGGGCGGGGTTTTGAGCGAGGACGCCCGTGTTGATGAGCGGCGTGTCGGCTTCGAGGAGCTCCGCGAGGAGGTCGGTGAGTTTCTGGGGAGAGTCAGCCCGAAACGCAGCAAGGGCCGCAGAGGGGGGGCACCTCCTCATCGTGTTCACGCCGCCCGCCGCTCGTCTCGACGAGCACGAAGCACTCTGCGCCGGCGACGTCCTCGTCGCTGAGGGCGCGCCCCTGGCCGTGCTTGACCGCGAGGTCGTACGCCGTGCGGTCGATAAACTCGAACGCGGAGAGGATCTCGGACAGGGCGCGCTTGACTTTGCGGTAGAGGGGCTTTACGTTGTCAAAGTGCGGTAGGGCGAGGATGACGTTGTTAGAGGCCTGCGGCGCGGGGGGCGTGAGGAGGGAGACGCCGGTGATGATGCCAAGGGTGCCCTCGGCGCCGATGAAGAGCTGCTTGAGGTCATAGCCTGTGGGGCGCTTTAAACGCAGGCATTGATTATGAGAGGGGACGGACCGGTGTTGTCTTTTCTTAAAGACGTGAGCTGGTCGAGGACGGTGCCGTCGGGAAGGACGACCTCGAGGCCGAGGACAGAGCCGTGGAGGGAGCCGTAGCGCAGGAGACGCAGACCGCCGGCGTTGGTCGCGACATTGCCGCCAATGTGACAGCTGAGTTGCGAATTAAGTCAAGGGGGTGTGAAGCGGGCGGAACGACCTGCCTGCCCTTGGCGCCCAAGTCGATTGGCATGATGTGGTTGTGGGGCGCGACGAAATCGGTGAGCTCCTGGAGGATGCATCCCGCGTCGGCCACGATAATGCCTGCGCGCATTTAATACCTTACGCAAAAAGGCACACGGCCTACGCACCCGACACGGGGTCAAACGAGCGGACGTTGTTCATGCTCGCGAGGGAGACGATGAGTTCGTCCTTGAGCGGGACGCTGCCCCCACGAGGCCGGTGTTTCCGCCCTGGGGGACGATGGCAATTTCGCGCTGGTTGCACCAGCTTACGATCTTGCTGACCTCGAGGGTTGTGCGAGGCTTGAGGACGGTGGTTGCGCGGCCGGTGTACTTGCCCATCCAGTCGCGGTTGAATGGGTCGAGTTCGGAGGGGGAGACGGTGGGGGCAGCGAGGGTCGTGAGGATGGCATGGGGGGGAAGAATGGTGCGGAAGTGGTCTATGTCGGAGGCGGCGACGCTGCTGAACGCGCGACACAGACCGCGGCGGAGAAACAGGCGGGACATTGTGTGTGCTCTTGTTGACTCGACAAATGCGGCAAGTCCCGTTAGACCTCAATTCGTTTGTGCTTTTCTCCGCGAAGGGGTCCCTGCGTCGCCTCCCCGTCCCCGCGCAGAATATTCTAATTTTTGTTTTCGAAAGTTATTCCAAAGTGTGCAGCAATTACAAACCAGGGGGTTGCTGCAAATACATTGCTGACCGACAGTTTGGCAGCAACTAGGTTGGTCCGAGCTCAAAGCGACGCGTCACTCCTCGCATGAAATTTGGCAGCAACTACAAATATTGTAGTTGCTGCCAAAATTGTAGGTTGGCTCTTACAGTGCGCATGAATTTGGCAGCAACTACAAGGTTTGTAGTTGCTGCAAACAATGTTCACTAACGCATCGTTCAAGAAGCGCGATAGGCGAGCCAGGCACACGGAAGTTGTTGCAATGCATCTTTGGCACAATCACTCGAGGTATTCTCGCAGTTGCCGTGGTTCTTTCCTCTGTACGCTTGCCTAGAAACGCTGTAATTATAAAACTGCCAAGTCGAGTTTTGGAATATTATTTCGGGCCGAGTTCGGGTCAGGTCTGCTTGCTCATGGCCCACGGACGACTGGCAGCAAGAAATAGACGTCGTCTATGCCGCCCCCCTGGGCATCCAGCAGCTCGACATGGCCGACACTGACCCGCCCCCAGCCGGCCTCGACAAGATCGTCTCCCAGGAGGACGACGGCCCCAGCCCCAACGACTCGAGTCGCGGCCCCTCCTTGTCCACCACCGCAGAGCACCTCTCAGACGCGAACAGCGTCCATTCTATGCCTTCTGTCCTTGTAACTCAGCCCAACGATGACCCCCCAAGACCCCCGACGACGAACGACTCTCTCCAGCCCGCTCCACCCGCTTCTCCCACTCGCCCGACCCAGGATCAATCCGAGCAGCGCAGATCTCGCCATCGCTCGGCTGTCGAGGTTCGTCTATTGCAGTAACTGCTGTCTCCGAGTCTCGCTGACCCTCCGTCGTCGTCAAGGTCCGCGCGGCCAACAGACTTTCCGGCTTTTTCACCAATCTCATCCATCGTCGCGACGGCCCCACCGCCCCATCGAGACCCCGCGAAGAGCACCGGCCCCCGCCGTCTCCCCGGCCGGGTCAGGCATCCAGTGTTCCGTCGCGCTCCGCATCCCCGACACCCGCCCGACCAGTCACGCCCCCGCCCCGTCTGCCCCCGCCGACTCTCACAGAGCTCGGCCTCTCTCTCTCCGTCCTCACCGCCGACCTCTCCCCCTCCCACTTTAGCACCCCGCCCTCCAGCGGCGCCTTTCTCGCTCCACACTACCTCCTCCTTTGCCATGCCCAGGGCCTCGATGTCCTTCCCCTCGTCTCTCCCCCCGTCTCCCAGCCATACGCACTCGTTCGTCGCGTCAGCTTCAAGTCCGTCGTCGTCATGGAGCAGCGCGGCGTCCTCGTCGCCATCGCCGGCCGTAGAGACGGCGTCCGCGTCTACGCCCTCGAGGAGATAAAAAAGGCCGTCGAGTGGCGCATGGACGTCGAGGCACGTCGCGAGCGCGACCCGCCAGCGCCGCGATGCCGTCAAGAAAATAGGCCTCAGCTACCTCGAAGCCGACGTCGTCCGCGACTCGTCCGAAAAACAAAGGAAAGCTAGTCTTTCAACTCCCCCGGAAGCCGTAGCCCGCGGTAAGCTTCCTCGACAAAGCTCCCAAGGCTCTCTCCCGGGCGCCCCTACCCCGCCCTCGCCTACGCCCCCTACTCCATTAATACCCCGCACCCCGACCACCAAGCGCTTCAAAGTCCCGCGCGCGACGCCCCCGCCAATACCCGAGCCCGCGGGCCGTCCTCCGCCCTACAGCAACCCGTCCACTGCCGAGCCCGTCCCACCGTTTTTAACTACCCGCCAGTCCCGCTCGCGCTCCGGCTCCGTCTCGAATGTCCTTGCCGCTGCCCCCATGGCCCGCCGCCAGACGACGACCGTCCGGCCCCACGACCCCGACTCCAAGGCCGACTGGGTCGAATCAAGCGACGACGAGGCGATCAATGTCGTGGCCGCAGGAGCGAGCGGGAGCCAGGCTCTCGATGAGCGCACGAGCGCCCGTCTATCCGCGAACCTCAGCACGCCCACCGCAGGGCAGCCGACGCCCGTTGGGCCATCCCTGTCCCCTACCACCTCGCGGCGCGGCCGCCCCGCGAACCTGGACCTCACACTCTCCATGCCCGCGTCCTCGTCCCAGATTGTGCCGTCTGAACCGTCACCCACACCGACCCTCTTATCGCTCCGCCAGGCTCTGTCGCACTCGCCCTCGAGCGGGACCCGCCGTCCACTGGAGCATGATCCGGACACGCCGTTCTTCGGCGACCTCGAAGAGGAGGACGACGAGGTGGACGGACAGATCAGCTTGGCGGAGGCGCTCATGGAGAGCCGGCTTCCCAACCTTCCGCCAGCAGGAACACGTCAGGCACAGGAGCCCATCCTGTTGGGAACGGCGGGAGACGACGAGCCGTCGAGCCCGCGCACCTCGGAGCACTCCATGCCGGCGCCGGCGGCTGAACGCCCGACGTCGCGCCGCCGCCGGTGGTCCGTGCTCATTGGGCAGGCCCTCGTGCCGAGCTCGTCGGAGGTGGCCGCGTCCGCGCCCTCGGAACACGCCGCGGTACCCATGGCGCGCTCGCACTCTTTCCGCTCGAACAGGTCCGCGGCCTCGACTGTGCTGCCTACGCGCCCGAGCACTGCGTCAACGCCGCCGTCGCAGCTCATCTCGACGTCCCCGCCCACAACGCTGCCCGACAACTCGTCGCACCTCTCCGCCGGCTCGTCCCACGTCTCTGTGTCTTCGTCGCGCTCGTCGCGGTTCATCCCCCGGATCATCAGCAACGCGTTCAACGCCCGGCGCGAGGACCGCCCGCCGTTGCCCGTCCTCAAGACGACGGACCAAGAGGTCAGGCGGACGGGCGCCACACCCACGTCGTCGCACCTGCCGCCGCCAAAGCTCGAATATGTGAAGCTGCCTGGGACCAAGGGCGCGCTAACGATCAAGTCCGTCGAGACGGCCAAGAAGAGGTGAGTTTCCGCTGCCTCCGACGCGCGCGCGGCTGAGCTAACCCACATCCGCAGCTTCCTCGCGATTCTGTGCGGCGAGAACGGGGAGAAGGTGGAGCTGTTCGCGGGGACCTACCGCACCGCGCTGGGGCTCTCGCGCACCTTCATCCTGCCCGACTCGCCGCGGCTGCTTGAGCTGCAGCTGCAGGGCGACGACCTCGTCGAGGTGTTCCTCGTCTTTGGGCAGAACGTGTTTGGGCTCGAGCCCGCGACGGTGCGCGTGAGGGAGGTGCGCATTGGGCGCGCGGAGCGGCGGGCGGCGCGGCGGCGTGCGCGCGAGGTACGCGAAGGGACCGTCGATGGGGAGAACGCTCCCGGTGAGGACGACACGAACGTGAACGTGAGCATCGGCGTGTCCGTCTCGGTGGGGGCGACTGTTGTGGCGAGCGGGACCGGCTCAGATGGCGCGCCGGCGACGCCACCGCTGGTCGCGAATGACCACCCGGACCAAGGCGACCAGGGCTCGGACCCGAACGGCGAGACCGCGGGAGAGCCGACGACGACCGTTTCGCACGCGGAGGAGCTCGTCGCGCTGGCCACCGCGCGCATGGGACCGTACACGACGTTCCAGCAGCTATCGTTTGCGCCGAAATTCCCGCTCGCCTCGATCGCGGACGAGTACATTATCCCGCCGACGTACCCCGACTTTTTAGATTATCGCACAGAGCACGAACCAGAGGCAAGCGGCAGTAACAGCACGGACCTCACGCAGATTCAGTTTTCGCCCCCCGGGCTGCCTGTCCCCGCGGTCACAGCGCCCTCGAAATGGTACTACCGCGACCCTAAAAATAATATACATGGTCAGTCGTATTCCACTCTGCTGCCTATCTGTCTGACGGTCTCTCAGGGCCTTGGAAGGCCTCTTTAATGCAAGCGTGGTACAAAGACGGGCTGCTCCCGCCTGATCTCCCGGTGCGGAGGGAAGAGGATGCCGATTATATGCTCTTGAAGGATCTGCGGCTGCAGAGCGTCGACCCCGCGCACCCGTTCCGCATCCCCCCACCACCCACGACCCCATCCGCTGCAGAGCCTACGTTCGGCGAGTCGGAGAAGCCATTGTTGTCGCCCATCTCGCTCCTCGCGCAGCCGCGCCACTTTGGGCCGCCGGCATTGTTCTTTTCGACGCGCGGCGGCCACAGCACGGCGATCGTCGACGCGCGCGGGCGTTCGGTCCTCAAGGGGAGGTTCATGTGGAGCGACGACGGCGAGGCGGAGGACGCCAAGCCTGCGCCGATGGGGCGTATGGGCGATGTGAAGCGGCTGGAGGCGTTCGACGTCAAGGACCGCTCGGTGCTCGTCGCGATGCGCCAGGGTGGGCTCGAGGCCGTCGACCTGGGCGACGCGTTGCTCAAACCTGCCGACGAGTCGCGCACGGTCCTCCCGCAGTTCAGCCCACCGCCGTCGAACATCAACCGCCGGGGACCGTTCGTGTGGAAGATCGGGACCCCCGTGTCGGCGTCCGCAACGTCCGCGACGATCCTGTCGTCAAAGAGCAAGGTCCACAGCGGGTTCAGTCACATTCCCGGTAAGAAGCAGAGCTCTGGATCGGGCAAGTCACCCATCGGGCGTACCGAGTTTTCGGTCGGCGACACCGAGTCGGAGGTGGCGGACGAAGTGCTGTTTCTGGGGAGAAAAGAAGACGAGATATACATATGCGAGAGAAATGCTGGGTCGTTTCGCATATTGCGGCTCGGTCCCAATCCGTCATGATAACATACATTCATTATTCTTTCGCTTAATTTTAAGAGGCATGCGCTTACACCAATCCTCCATATATTATTGCCCCTCCCCCAATTTATTTACTTACCCGTGTACAATCTGCAATATATGCACCGGTCCATCGCGACAATCTTCTACAATTTCGCAACCATCTTTCGGAGGTCCGTCTTCAGAATCTTTCCTGTGCTGGTTTTCTGCAGAGGTCCATCACGTCAAAAAATAATGTTTATGATTAAAGATTTGTATTGGTACCGGTAGTTCATTGACGACCTGAACCCATTCTGGACATGCGAATCCAGGGAGCCTCGTTTTCGCGTAAACCTTCAATTCTTGACCGAACGCCTCGTGCCGCCCCTTCCATTTGGACACGGAGGAGGGCTTTAATATGACAAACGCGTGGGGACGCTCTCCCCATTTAACATGGTTCCGAGCGACGACGGAGGCCTCGAGGACATCCGGGTGACTAGACAGCTCTGGCAGCAAAGCTTCCAATGAGACTTGGATGCAGGAGCTGGGGAGAATCATCACCTTGCTCTATTGCGAGACTCGAGGCATTCTTCGACGTCGTTGAGTAAAATATTCGAGCAGGGAAAAAAGGCACACCTCGCCGCCAGATATGATTAAATCCTGGCACGCACACTGCTTTAGCACCCCTACCTACGGACGGAGTTATATGATCGCACCTTGCTGCGGTCGACGATAGCGATGGCGCCGTCAGGGTGCATAACAGCCAAATCCCCGGTATTGAAACTGCCTGCAGGAAAATGCCGTCAGCTAGCTGAACGAATACCAGGAAGAAAACCGTCGCGCCTCCGCGGAAGGCTTTGGCCGTCGCCTCCGGGTCCCGGAAGTACTAGGAATACGTCACGATGGACGAAAAAGATTTTCCTCCGTTGCTACAGACCTCCTTCATGACTCTGGATTGTGATTATGAGTTGAAAGTCCAGATTCGGCGAAGGGAAGGACTGTTACATGTTTCCCCTTGTTACGATTTCCCCAACTGTCTTGCCATCTCGAGGAACATCCACGAGCTCTGTGTCCTTTGAATCGCTAGGCTGATATACAACTCGAGCATTCTGCGCCGTCGCAAAGCTATGACCCTGACGGGCCATAAATTTTGACCGTTCTTGCAAGGAGAGCCCAGCCCAAGAAAGTTGGGCATAGTTGCGTGTGAAAGGGCCGTACTTTTAAGGCTTTAAATAAGCAGAAAATGCGGAGTAAGCGTAGGAAAACTCACTGTCTACAGAGACGTAAGGTGAAGAAGATAGGCGTCGGAAAAGCAAACCTCGCTGAGATTATATAAGTCGCAGAAAACCGGCCGTCGAGACCACACTTGCGTTAAACCGTATACATGGATTGGCTGGATTCCCTTTTTCTCGAGCGCACTAATCAGACTCGCGGTAGGCGCTGCACCTATGAGGAAATCAGACAGAGAGCAACAAACAATGAAAAGTTCCTGCCAGCTATGATCGCCGATATGGGATGCTGGAGAGGTTTGGCAGCCTGATCGTTCACAATACCGATCTAGACTTGTATCAGAGTACGTAGTAGAGCGCTCATCGAAGTGTCTACCTGCACTGTTGGAGCAGCACAATAATGAGTGACTGCAGAATTGAGAAAGTGCTTCCAAATCAACGAATAGTCTACAGTCCGGAGCGTGATCTTCAACGCCGCACATTCAGTCAGGGACGAGACAATGGCCGTCGGTACCTGCCTGTGTTGCAAAAGCGAAAGTCAGTGCCCAAGGAAATGTCCAGCCGCCTGCGTGGAACATGGGGAGAATCCTGGACGATTAATCAAATGTCTGTAATAGACTGATGTGTAAACAAGTACCAAAGATACGTAGAGTCGAGGTGGATTCTGGATTCGTACGCATTCGCGATCGCGGCGAGATACGAGCCCCGGAGGGTGGTCACAACACCCTTGGGCTTGTGTGTGGTGAAAATGAGAAGATATTCCCGTGCGACGACTGGGACTCATACCCTTCCAGTGGTTCCAGAGCTATCGTCCACGAACGTCATTATAGCATGCTCAAATATCGGATTCTCACCTTACGTGTAGCAAAGCAAAGCAGGTGCAGACTCATCAGCTTGATATTCAAGACCGGGCCATCCCCGCTCTTGACTAAAAGCTCGTCCATTAGTCAAGAAATCTTCATACGGATCGCCCTGTCTTCCGGTGTCATTGCATACAATCACAGGAGTATTCAGGTTGGAAGGAAGCAGATGTCGATATTCGTAATCGACAAGAATGATGCTCGCGCCGCTGTGATCCAGGATATAAGCCACCTCCGAAGGTTTCAGACGGGTATTTATTAGGCCTAGAGTGTAGAGGTCAATTACGAAAGCTAGGAGAGGACTAGAGACCGCATGCATACATAGGATAGCCTGTGCAGCCAGCACACCATGATGAGCATCTGGGAACCTGTTAGCTCTTTACGATCAATCTTTTCTGAAAAGTCGCGCCTGCTATCAATGGTCTAAGACGCCCAGATTTTCAGAAATGCACCCCGTTGATGCAGAGATACTACGCACGAGTTTGGCGCTATGACTGCGACCTGATTGGTATTATTCAGACCCATTCAGCAATTTCAATGAAGTTGCGGACCCTGTCAGCGGGCTTGATCCCGGCTTGTATAAGAGCGTATGCCAAATTTTGAATTCTCTGGCACCAAACAGAGAAGGAGTAAGAAACCGGATACTTGACGTCTGGATGCGTGAGTGCCAGTTTATCTGGATATATCTCCGCTGCACGAAGAATGAATTGAAGTGGATTCAAAGGCTGGAAATGAACGGGGAGGTTCGCGGGCTGGCGGAGCACGAGGCGAGCATTTCGAGGAGGCAAGCTTGCTAAGGTAGGGCTGAAGGACATGATGGCAAGCGACAAGTGCGAAGCGCGGCGCTTAACGCTTTACCCCGGACTTGGCGGGAGCTATTATTAGCCGAGATCAAAGGGGAGAGGTCGAAGTAGCTCGAGACCTTGAGCCTCTCATTCAAGGCTATTTTCTCCGTCACTTGCGAGATCTCCGCCTTGAATTTTGCTTTTTGACCCGATGAAAGAATCCTATACATGAAAACAAGACTTTGACAGGAAGTCACGCGTTTTTTCCTTGTACGGACGTCTTCACGTGAAGTCGGTCTTATCGGCCGTCGGGTGAACCGGGGGACTCGGAATCCGCCGTGCGTTGGCGAACTGAGAATCCGCGGGGTTTGGGGCGGGAGCCCCAACGAGCTGTGGACCCTGCCGAAGGTGCGGACCGAGCGCAGCGAGTGTCCGCGCCGAAGGCACGGGTCCTAAAGCTCGTTTCAAAGATTCGACTTCGAGGAAGGATCACGTGATGACACTTTCAATCCGAATCGGGAATAGGAGGCTGACGCGCTGCTACAAAAGTCGAACCGACTCCCGCAAACGTGCATACACAACTCTTCCTTTCTCACTTCCACCAAGCAGGCTTGGTTCCATTACTATATTCCTCCTGCCAAATAACATCGCTATCACAATGCCTTTCTCTCCGTATGTCTTGACTACTCTACTACTTTTCGCTAGTTCCACCGTCGGTCAGCCGCCTTGCATCTTCGATTTATACATCTCGCTCACCTTCAATACAGCCGACGTCACGGACTGGGTCAACATCGACTACGTTCTGAAACTATCCCCGTCTTCCTCGACAAGTAACGCTCGAAAGGCGATATGTGACGCCGCCCTTTCCAGCGCCAACAGAGGCCCGTGGTGTACGTGCCTCGTAGCCTTTCCGGACACGCCCGGGCTAATCTTCATTTGCAGCGGTCACAAACACGACGGTGGTCCCGCCTAGTGGGGATATCCACGACTATCTGAGTTGGGCGCCCTAGTAAGTCAATTTGACCTCTCCGCATTTTACGCTCGGTAGCTGACATGGTCCAGTCACTGGCCTAATTGTAATTGGTGTACCGGTGGCAGCGGACGCGTTCATCTGGTTCACGACGGGAACAGCACCAAGAATGGTTCCACCTCTGGGGATGACGACGACAGCTACGAAGACGAGGCCATCCGAAACCCTAACGAGACCTCGATTTTTCGGCGTAGGATGAACAGGGTACGCCGGAGGCGTGCCGACACTCTGGAATCGCCCGAGGCGGTAGCGGCCGTAGACGTTCCAGGTCCACAAGGCCCCTTCGGCGCGTTGCCTTCAGTGGCCCCTCCTTCATCCCCGAATCTGTCCACCCCCGCTACTACAACGACCGCAACGGGTGTCGCTGGCGCGTCGGCCCCTCCTCAAGCTGCTGCCAAATGTACACCGTCTCCCACCAAGCCCATGCCTGCTAGCGCGAGTGAGTTCTTGCGTTTTGTTGCGGTCGATACATACTGACCTGCGTAATAGCTTGGACCACATGCCCATATGAACCCCGTGACGGCCAAGTCAATCCCGACGTCCGCTCTTTGAATGGACCCTCCGCCATCAACAGTGCTTCCCAGTCGATCATTTACAACTGCGTATGCTGTGGACTCCAAGTCCAAGGATCTACCGCTTCCAAGTGCAGCCGGAATGCCGTGGATGCCATTGACAAATTCTTTCTGAACGCGACGACAAAACTAAACCCGAACATGAACTTTGGCCAGGTAGTGCGAGGTCCCGGTGCTAGCGGCAAACAGGGCACATTCACAGGCATACTGGACCTCCGCGGGATCGTCAAGATCGTCAATTGTTTGCAGATTCTTCGGAAAACAGGAAGTCCAGACTGGACTGACGCCAGAGACCAAGCCATGGGCGGTTGGATGGGACAATACTTGAGTTGGTTGACGGATAGTGATCTCGGTAAATCAACAGCCAGCAAAGCAAAGTGCGTGTTGCTTCCCTCTGAAAGTTTCCGTAGCTGAGCTACGAAATCAGCAATCACAATACTTTCTATATTGCCCAAGTGACCGCCGTGAAGATGAGCATGGGTGACCAGGCGGGAGCTCTCCAGGTCCTGCAATATTTTTTCATGCACCAGTACATGGATCAAATTGCGGCCAACGGAGAGCAACCGCTAGAAGCTGTACGAACGAGACCATATCACTATCGCTGTTTCAATTTGGAGGCGTTGATTGCAAGTACTCCTCTTCTGATCTCAGTGCATGTGCTGATTTCGACTCGTTCCTAGACCCTAGCCAAGTTGGGGGATCAACTGGGATCAAATTTTTGGATGACCCAGTCAAGATATAAAGCGAATATTCAAGGCGCAGTGGATTTCGTGATGAGCAAGGATCCGAAGGATGAAGATGGCACTGAGGCATGTCCGCACGTCGCCGCCGCCGCCGCGGCATACGGAGACCCGACAGGGAAATACGCCGCATTCCTCCGCCGGGTATGTCCAGGTTACCAGTCCCAGGCCTTCTGGTTTTATGACCAACCGGACGCCTTGACGAATGCCCCCGGAGCCCAGTCGCGCCACGATAGAAGGATCGACACGCTTGTTGAGAACAGCGGTGGTTCCAGATTTATTCCCAGATTTATTCCGTTCAGGTGTCCAGTGGATCCAAATCCGGAGGAGGTGCCGGGCCTGTTGAGCCCGCCCGAGGACAGCGTGGAGCTGGACGACGGCATTTGGGTGTCCTGCAACGACCTAAAGCCATTTTACGAGGTCGAACCGGCGAATGTTCCTAGCCCTGTAGTCGTGTAGTTGAATCGTTCGGAATTTTTCGGCCTCTTGGTGCTGGTGACACGAAAAGACGAATATAGCGTCAGCAAACCAAACCAGCGGGAGAGGACGACGGCGCAACAGAGAACCCGAAGTCTTACGGCCAAATTTGAAGGTCGAACACAAGAAAAAAAAACGGATATGTTTCTGAACCACCTAAATAGCAGCTTGACCACGCAGTATTCACTGTTTTGCATACATGCAATGTGATACATGATTCCATTATTCTTCATGTCTCCAAAGATTAATGTCACAGGATCCACACGGTGGACTGGAATGAAATGTAGTGATTACCTTCTACACGACAGCATTCCTGTTGCTTACTGCTTGCACAAGATCCCAGCGGCCATGAGGGAGTGCTCACGGGGTTCTTTTTATAATGCTTTGAAATCTGTCATAACATGAGTCAGTTTAGGCAAGTGGAAGGGAGTAAACATTCCACAGCGCCAAAACGATCACCTACCGCGTCAAGCCACGAACGTCTCAATAAAGTTATCATTGTCTCCAGCTTCTCCATCATCGCTATCCTCCCGTCCGCACGATCTCTGACTTCCTCTCCGCTAATGCCACTCCCACCTTCCTTATCACCAACTGGGACGCTGACCACTGTTGTATCCAGACGGTCGTATGCGCTTGGAGCTGACACTGGTAACTTTTGGGGAGGCTTCGATCCACTGGGTTTCCACACGACAGCTTCATTTAGTTCCAAAGAGGCCTGGATGACATCTTGTCTGCATTCCCAAGGCCGACATTGGGAGGGGTTGCCGGTGCTGTCCTCTGGGCGATGCTTTTCTTGTCCCGTCAATTGCACGGATGCTCAGTGGGGTTCTCTCCATTAATGTAATTGCGAGCGGTGCGAATTAACTAGTTTAAACAGATTTTCAGGGATGAACGTTATCGGGTGGAGCGGAGGCTCGTAGAACATACGTGAGCAAGACATTGATCATACGTTTCACGTCCAGAATCGCGGCCATATTCATCGATGAATTCTGCGAATATGTTATGAGCCAATCCAAGGATGAGAGCAAAAGAGATACTAACGTTGTCGCAAGTCGTTCTCAGACTTGAGCCATGCGTGGAGCTCCCGGAGATCGTGTAAACAGGGGGATAAGGCGATTAGAGTCACGGTGTTTATGAAGCATGGGGCGGGTTGTCTCGAGGTCGGGAAACATACACCACATGATTCTCAGGTGTACTCCTAGAACGCGAGGTGATATTCTTCTATGAGAAGAGGGATCTGAGTTGTGGGTTGCAACGAGGGCGAAGAACAAGTATGACTTGGGGGGCAGTTTTTTTTTCTTCCTTCTGCTGTTCCTCTTTCTTCCACCGAGTTTGATATGTAAATCGACGGCGCCTGTCACAAGAGTCGGAGCTAACCCTCCCGGAAGGCAGGGAGATTTTCGGACGGGGTTTCTTCCCGCTGAGCTCTTCCTTGGACCCGATGGCTTGCTCAACTCCAGGCAGAAAATTATGGGGAATTAGAAAAAATAATTCGCTAATTCCGTATTCGTCAGACGAGACATAAAGAGAGCTGTGCATCTTGTTGTTGGTTGTTAGTTATCGGCACACAACTCTGCAACGAGCGACGGTCATCACGCTCCAGCTTGTTATACTCACAGCTCTCCGATAACCCTTTCATCCTCGATTAATGGCAGACCCAGCAGCATCCGGTTCCGTTGACAAGTCTGTCCAAGTAAAACTCGTCCTGCTCGGTATGAACATGCTCTCAGACGTTGCTGTTGCGCAACACGTCTCGTTTCTGACCTGTAGCTAATACCGACTTTCAGGCGAGGCTGCTGTCGGCAAATCTTCGGTTGTCCTCCGTTTTGTATGTTCCTTTTAACCCCGTACTAGACAACCAATTTAACTCGGTCTATAGGTTTCCAACGAATTCCAAGCCAACAAGGAACCTACTATCGGCGCCGCCTTTTTAACACAGAAGTGTCGTTTGGAGGACCGAGTGCTTCGATACGAAATATGGGATACTGCAGGACAGGAGCGATTCCACTCATTGGCGGTGCGATCGATTCTTTTGCCTGGTAGACAGCTGTCTTACTGTCTTGGATTCTAGCCTATGTACTATCGAAATGCACAAGCCGCAGTGGTGGTTTATGATGTCACAAAGGCGACAAGTTTAGAGAAGGCAAAGTCGTGGGTGAAGGAACTTCAACGGCAGGCAAACCCGAACATCGTCATTGCTCTTGCCGGAAACAAGGTCGATCTCGTCCAGGCTTCCGCCTCGTCGCCGAGCGCACCGTCTTCCTCGGAATCGGAGGACGAAGCTGATGATGCAACCGCCACACCCGGAGAGACCCCTGGTTCCTCTGAGCCCGAGAGTTTGCGACAGGTACCTCGGGAAGAGGCCCAGGCATATGCCACCGAGGCCGGATTATTATTCTTCGAGACTAGTGCTAAGACTGGCGAGGGTATTGTTGACATCTTCACCGAAATCGGTCAGTGCGTCTCTTGAAAAGAAATGCGATTTGCTCAGTGGTTTCCACTTTTAGCCAAGAAGATCCCGATTGAACACATACTGGCGGCTACGCGTGGTGCTGCTGGACGCCCCGGCGCTGCAGGCGGCCGTGCGGGCACACAACCGGAGGGTAGCGTGAACCTTGATAGTACCACTAAACCGAAAGATGCGTGCAACTGCTGAGGACGGGATATGACTTCATCGTATTATATATGTCTTTTCTTTGTTTTTTTTATTCAGTTTGCGATTTTCATGGTGCCTGGATCCAATATTCGTACATTTTTTCTGTTGCTACTGTAATCTACACATATTCTAACTTCGTTTGAAGCTTGATGTCGGTGCGAACATCTAATCCACATATGGCGGTGGTCGGGCCACATGTTCCTGATGTGGATGATCTCCAGGAACAAGGTAAGGTGGGGGGGCGTGCCCATCCGAAGCTGGATTCTGTCCAGTGGGCGGGGTGGAAGACGAGGGGTTAAGTCTGGTGGGCTCCGGGGCGACATAGGTAACTAGGGAAGGCGGAGAAGGAGGGTGGGGTGGAGCATCGGGGGATCTGAAATCAGAGTCGATTGAAGGCGGTGGATCGGAAGGATCATCCAAGGCAGGCGGAGGGGGGGGCAGCTCTCCGCCGCCACCACCTCCGTCATGTTGGTCAAGCACCAGTCCCAGTACTTCCATCGCCCTCTCCGACTCGTGAATATCAGCCAACGGCGTTAGGTTGGCGTCACGATTTGCCATTTCGAGACTGGGAGGCGGAGTAGATGAACGTTGCATGTCTTCAGAATGCCCATCGAACTGATCACCAGCGGTGAAGCCGAACTCGTAACCTTCTCCAACGATGGCGGGTGGTGCTTCAGGCGGCTGGAGAACAGAGTCGGCATCGCCGGGGGGGATGATTATCTCCGTTTCCGACTCGAGAAATGTAGGCAGTCTCGATGACGTGGAGGCTTCAGCAGCGGACGAGAAAAATGGCGGGGGTGCATCTCTCTCTTCGAAAGGCGGGGGCGCGCCGCCAGGAAGAGCACTCGGACCCGCCTCTCCTACTGAGTAGCGAGGGACAGTAAAATCTGCATCCTCGTGCCGAACGGTTCTTGCGGGAGGACGGTCGTGCTTTTTGCTGTATGCTGCATCCATGGAGGGGGCCACTTCGGGAAGAGGCGCAGGAGGCGCTAGGATAACAACAGGGATATATATCGTCGAGATGCGCTCCGTGCGGCTGGACATATCAACGAAGGAGACATTGACATTGATCTGAAAGGTTACTGAATGAAGCAGCGTCAATTGAGTTATGGATGCGCATTCCGCATCGCTATCGAGGTGCCCGTAGTCAACTGTAGGAAGATTGACTTGAAAATCTGATGGAGAGCCGGAAGGAGAGGGTTGGTGGAGAATGAACCGCAATTGCACCGGTCGCGAAGAGTGAAAGCGGCAAGAAGCCCCCGAACGAGCAATGATAGTTTTGTATGAGGAGCCCGGAAACAGAGGTGATACCGGAGCCTTGGATGAAGACGACTGAGGGGTCGTTGAAGGACCACTTCCAGCGGTAGACGGACCGCTATTCGAGGAGCCTTCCCGATATGCACTTTGAGCCTCGTCGTGATTCACCTCAACAATACGCAAAAGCTCTACCCTCACGTTCCTGAGGCGAAGGCCCTGATCGACCACCAGTTCTCTCGGTGGGGAAGGCACGGTCACATATAAAGGAACGACCTCCCCTGCCTTGAATGTCGTTCGGGGGACCTGGACTTCCACGCGAGTAGGTTCATCCAGAGTGTGCGTTTCTGGTGAAACTACTAGCGAATGCGAATGCGCAGTGTATCGCCTGGTGTGCACGACGAGGCTTTTCGATACGGGAAGAACGGAAGTGTCCGAGGGATGCAAGGTTGCCGTCAATGTGTGGAATATTGAAGAATGTGGTGTTCTTAAGGATTGGGGAGTGTCCTCCATCAGAGGAATGGCGAAGAGGAACGATGAGGGCAAAATGGTGTGGTTCACGTCAAACGAAGAGAACAACTCGACTTCGGAGAATCCGAGTTCAATTTCGCGATGATACGCTGTTTCAACGGTACGTAGGGAAACTGTCCTAAAGCCAAATTCAATCAAGAGGTGAGTGGAATACAAAACCGACTTGCACTCGGCTCCAGCGCCCTGATTCAGTGCCCTTGACCTGAATTTCGCCTTCGACAGCGGCTCTTTCTCCGTCTGCACCCAGATATCCCTTCTGAAAATTGATAGCGTCGGCACTTGGGATAATAAGGATCTGGGGATCCAGCGTTACATCCGACCCGGACTCGGTGTCTGACGTCAGGGGGTCGTCCGCTTGTTGGGAATAGATGGGGGGCGGGAGAGGCTCGGCCATTGGAGTAGGGTAAGCGGAGCTCACCGTGCAAACCAGTGCACGAAACTCGTGCCGTGAACAACACGCATAAATACAAGCCCCAATTAGATACACAATACATGCTCGACCCTTCATTCCACCCTCGATAAGCTTTCCAACTCTCCAAACATCACACCGTCCTGGTGTACCTCCCGCAACATCAATAAATCCCAAGCCAGCTCCCGGTCACCTCCCAGCAAACCTGTACCTTTCTCAGTACCGTTCTCTCCAACTTCTCCATAACCCATGCCGAAGGAAAGCGTCGCCACCGTGGTCTCTGCCGTGTCGAATGAGTCCTCGCAGTCATCCAGAAGCTTCATCGCTTCCACAGCGCGTCGCGCAGAGATGGAAAAATGGACCTTGAGATCATGATTCGGGTTCATCAAGAATCTTTGGATCATCCTCAGCATGACCCCTTTGAACCCCAAACTACGATCCGACTTGAGCTTCTTCTTCAGCTCCGGCGAGGAGATGAATGCCAACGAGTAGATGGTCATGATGGTTTTTTCCATGTAGCTCAACCAGCGTTCTCGCATCACGAGCTGGAAGTCGGGTTCGATAACTGGCAGTCGGTGTACTGAGGAGATGAATAGAAGTCGGATGGAGGCTTCGGGGATCACTCTGGCAAACACTTTGCGGTTAACGTCCGACTGTACTAGACGTGTGAATGTCTCTAGAGCGACGTCGGCTAGGAAAGGTGGTTTGGGATTGCCACTTGCACCTGCGAGCTGAAAGCACGTGAAGGGGGAAACTGCCTCCGTAGGGTCGGTAAGATACGAAGCGATCAATTGAAAGGCTCGGCTCGCTATTTTGTGAGTGGTTTTCGAAGGGGGGTCCAAAAACTGAAGCGAGCCGGCAAGATGCATGAGGGTATGCATGGTGTCTTTTCGAACGGTGATAAGATCACCCAAGGAAAGGGCGACTGAAGCTGGCGCTGGTTTGCCGTGCCTGGTCGTGACGGAGCACACCCGGAGCATTAGGTCAAATAGCCTCTCCTGTTGCGACAAGAAACTGCAATTATCAGGGATGAAGGAAAGATTTCGGAGAATGTTGATGATGGTAAGGATGATGTTTCCGGGCCGTTGACGGGGACCAAGGTCCGGGTCTTTGGTACCCTGTCGTGGCTGCAGACTCGCAAATGGCTGGCTCTCGACCTCCAGCAGCGTATTGACAAGTTCTCTGTGTGTCGTTGTATGCAGACCCTGTGAGGAGTCCACGTCCTCGATTCCGCCAAAGGCCCGTTCTTCCAACAGGTCGAGCACTTCTTCGAAAAGGTCCCCACACTGGACTATGGGGAAACCTGAAGTAGGTGAGTCGCCACGCATTGTCGATAACAAGGTGAAGGTCGTCAGCGCGTAAGACAACTCAGTTGAGAGTTGTGAACGGATAGACATGGTCAAGGCGTCGACAGCGACGATACCCCAATCGTTGATGTCCCGCAATTGGCGTTGCAAAGGCTTGGCGATTGTCTCCGCCTCGATGATTTTCATATCCCTCCCGCCCACTGTGTCAATTTCACGAGCAAGGGGGACGTATTCAATCTTCCGCCTCGAAGGGCGTTGTCGAGGACGTGCGGACGCCATAGGCGGAGGTGCCGTGGTTGTGGATGAAGATTGATCAACCCCGTTCGTGGCGGCAGTCTATCACGTAACGGGCGATAAGTGAAAAGGTCTACACCCACAAGTGTAACTGCTTACAGAATCCGAACCTAAAGGTTCTGAACCGGTAGGGCATACGAGTTAAAGGTGTCCGGAAAGGAGCAAAGATGAACGCGCACCAGTCTTTTGCCTTGCCCGCTTGCTATCTGCTTCCTCCGAGTCTAGCTTTCGCTTTATCCCCTGTTCCTGATCAAGAGCAGTGCTCTCTGCCGACAGCCCATTGAGTTGACCACTGTCACTGCTTAGATTTTGCGCGCTGCCTTGGCTTGCAGACGAAAGACGCCGCGCAGGAGTGTGAGGTACCTGGAACATTGACGTTCATGAATTACAGGCGACAAATAAAAGGCCTCCTCCTACATTCGTCTGGTTGACACGTTGAGGTGACGTTCCATCGGGCCGCGTGGGAGTGGTAGGGGGTATACCTTGGAGAGTAGCTTGCCTCGATGCCTGAGCCTTCCGGTGCTGATTCTGGATGTTATTTCTATACACATCCTCGAAAGGAAGCAATATGGCCATATAATATTGCGCCAGCATCTGCGCAACTGAGGTCGTCCCATTCGGGAGCGGGTACTCTTCTGGAAGGTCAAAGTGAGGAAGGATGGTGTGCCAGGCGTTGTCCCTGGAAAGCTAGAGTGCCTCAAGTTGAGCGCGCGTTCAAAAAGACGTGACAAATAGTGCATACAGCTGCGCCTCCTCCGTTCTGAAACACGAGTCCCCATAGTTTAAACAGATCAATGTCCCTTCCAGCTAACCGGAACGCGCCAACGTCCGCTGGCTCCAATATCTTCCATTGCGTGTTGGTCGGGTCGTATGTCGGCGTGTCGATGCCGGTGAGAGCAGGAGGTAATGGGGTGTTCCGCGAGGCCATGATGCGAGCCAGGCCATTGAGGAAGCCCACTTGTCGCTGCTTGATTGACGCAGACTGGCCGGAACGCGCTGCGGCGTTTGAATGGGCCATTGCAGGATCGAGGAAAGAGGCGTTCATTCCTGGATTGGGCGCCTGTGGCAAGCCCTGAGGGTGACCAGCTAGATCATGGGTGGTATTAATTCCGCCGAGAAATGGCCCCGAACTTGTTCCGCCACCTATTGAGGCCCGCGACCTAACTTGGTTCGCGGCATTAATGGCCGCCATTTGTTTTGCCTGGGAGGGGTCTAAATTGTCAATGAAGTACGGATTGGCCATCACGGTTGAGGACGAGTCGAGTTGATGCTTGTGTCCATTTTGCGGTCTGGCAAAGACACTACTATTCAAACCGAGCGGGAACACGAGTACACGCATTGGCTTACAACATTGCCCTTAGTTTCTACGGGTGACCCCTCTCTGCGAAACAGCGGAGTAAATGAACCTTCCGAATCAACAAAAGCAAACGAGTCATGATCCCCGTTCCCATCCATCCGTCCACTCCGGCCCACCCAACTCTCCGCACCGTTCGACTCTCGTATCTATTTGTGTCCCCCGCTAATATATAGCGCTCTCGAATGGCCAGCCGACCAGCCTGACCCTCAGAGTGACAAGTAACGCATAAGTATGCGTGACTGATCTGAGTTTTTTCTTGTCAAGAACCATGTCCGAAATCGACGATATCTTTGCCATGCGCCCCGTCGCCTCCACTTCTGCTATCGTTCCAGCGAAGAAAAAGCACAAACCGAAAGAAAAGCCGTCCTCTGAAAAATCCACACCTGCTGCGTCGTCCAAAAAGCGGCTCGTCCCTGAGACTGTCATCGATCCATCTACTCGCCCCCCTCCTCCGAAAAAGACCAAACTAGATAAACCCTCTGTCGTTGTTGGCTCTGCTAAGGAAGATACTGAGAAGTTCAAGGATTCGAGGGGCTCCGGACCACGTATGTTTCATCCGTACGCATCCGAAAAAAAAATGTGATAGTTTCCTCAGGACGGAAGACCGAGGAAGGGTGGTCTATCTACAAGGAGGACGAACTAGGTATCGGTGATGATGGTGGAGGTGTGCTGTGTATCCCTTTATCTTACCGACCTCATACCCTTCAGACACCCCCCTTTGTCCATTCGACTGCGATTGCTGTGGGTTTCTTCCTTGATTCCGTTATCATGGACTCCATGCTGACCCACGTACAGGCTTCTGAAATCTGTACACCTTGGGTATCGAATTTTTTTGGGATTCTTTTTTCTTGGGTGAGGTTCGTGTGAACTCGGCTCTTTCGAAGCCTTGCAAATCCCCTTCATGGTTTGACAAGGTCAATTTGCAGCCAACATTGATGTTCCTTTCATTTGTTCTTCTCTTTTGAGCGTCGACTCTATTGGGGATGAAGCGCTGTAGCGCAGAACGGTTACATTATTTTGTCTGTAGAACTATTCAATATTCAATCATCGTCATCGTCATCATAGTCCACGAGACGCCCTGCTAGTTCATCTCCGAAGGGATCCCCAGTCATAGCCTTCTGCACATCAACGGCCTTTTGATTTCTCTTCTCCTCTGCCCTCCTTTCATCCTCTGCTTTCTTCGCCAAATAAGCCTTGCTTCCGACCACCTTTTCTGGGTTTTTGCATAGCTTGAGGCGCAAGTCAACTCCACGAACAGATTCAACATCAACCGATTGAGCTGAGGACTCGATTAGAGTCCTGATTGACGCTAGCGTGGTATGCAACGCCAGGCAGACTCGGGGAACCAGCGGGAACTTTGGATTCGGCCCATTCAGTAGCGAGTTCAGGAGAAGCGAGGGACAAAGAGGCGAGAGCTATTTGTGACGGCGCGTATATGAGTTCTGCGTCAGAAAGACGAGATATTCGAACATGTCGCAGAGCTGCATCGTAAATTCCACTCTGCGAGGCCGCTCGATCTGGAGGAGCGCCGGGAGCATTCTGGAAAGATAATGTGAACATGATCCGTTGCCCCCATTTTGAATTTTACCTGCAGATCCAGCCAGATGCCCCACAAGGCTCTATGGGCGTGCCAAACCGCAAATTCGAACCCGAGGCTCTGGGCTACAAGGAATTCCAGATCAAGGACATCCGACGGATTAGTCTTCGGAATATTGTTCGTGTATGCTTCCAATGAGATTGGGTTGTTAGTCGTTTTAGTCGCAAGGAACAGGGCGGTTAGCCTGGATCGCGACAAGTTAATGAGTGGGGATTGGCCGTTGAGAGGTACATACATGACATTTTTGGGATGCCAGTCCATAACAGTGTTTTTGAGGTAGAAGCGCTTCAGATAACTGACCGCCGTCGCTTCGACCTCCTCTGGAAAGCGAAAGAAACCACAGAGCTGGGGTATTTTTGAAACATACAGTCGAACAAGAAGGAGCTTCTTCATTTGGGGTCAAGAAGGAGACGGCCGAAGAAGATCCTGGCTAATTCACTGAGAAAACATGTACTTGTCGGCGACTTAGACGCTACCTCATCTGCCTCAAAAGTGTTCCGAATGACAGCGACGGCAGCAGCATTCAACGAGGCGCGGACACCGTCGAGGCTATCCGAGGAATATCTCCAGTTCTTGAACTGAGTGCTAGCTTCGTAGAGAGGTATTTTGCCCATGTGAGATGAAGTGTGGCAGTGCAGATGTCAGGTACGGTTGCAACCCGATCATTATGTTTGATGTCCCTCCGATATCTTTCTGTCCGACCACCGACGTTGCGCGATGCTGGAGGTGCTGGCACACCGGTCTTTTATTCTCTGTTTACGATCCTTTATTCTTTTCTTCGCTCTTTTTACACACGTCGTTGCTGGTCAGACGTTCATAAATGGCCAAACGTTCACCAATGGCCTCGCGATAATTGACAGCCCGAGCCCTCTCAAGTCAGGTCTTTTTGTCGGCATCCAGTGTCCATACTGACGCTTCTCGCAGTCCCGGTCATGCAGGATCGTCCAGTTGGGTTTTACAGACGCCATTTCTGCAAATACTAATCACGCTTGTCTAGTTTCCATCGCTGTGGACATCTCCGGGAATGGTCAGATACAGTCCGCTGCCAGCATTCCTGGATCGGGTCTTCCTTACACGCTACGACTCGCTGGAGATATACCTTGTTTCGGCGAATTTCAACATAACAGTCTCCGCAGGGCCCGCTTTCCTCACCGGCGAAAGCGGCAGTACTGTTAAGCATCTCAATTGGCCTATACCCACATGTCTTTCCCCGGGCGACTACAATGTGCGCATGCTCGTTTCCCATCCCTCTTTGAACGCAGCTGGAAGCTTTTGTACAGTTGACCTTCTATGAAGCCTCGCACTTCAATTCCCAAGGGGTCTTTACCATTACACCGATTCCGATTCCAATATCGAATCCCAGCCTTTCCGGAAACTGTTCGAACCTCAACCCTGTGCAAAGTCAGCCTCAACCTTCCAACCCTCTTCCCCAGTCTCCCTTCGCGCCGGGTTCATCCCTGGCCACAACATCGAGGTCAGGGATGGTGACGGTGTTCACCTCCAGTCAGACCGCTGACCTGGAGACTCTCACCCTGACATTGTCGGGAGGGGCTATAGATCTACCAACAATAACAGGTCGGTTCTATCTATCACAGTAACTAATCCACGCTAACATTTCATAGTCACCGCTCAGGCGACACCTACCACCGGTCTGTTTTCTCCTCATTTTTCTTACCCGTATCCAACTCGACTTTGTAGTCGTCCTGATCTCCATGGCCACGGTAACGGAGACTGACCAAGGGACTGTCACCACGTGAGTTTTTTTCCCTCTATCATTCGGCGTGTAGCAAATAAAAGGATTCAGTTACACCCAACAAACCACTTTAACCTCAGTAATAGCCGCATCGAGCCCTAGCGGGGCAACATCTAACTCGGACACAACCGGTTTCATCCCTGTCAACGCCGGTTCAATAGTCACTTCCACTCCGTTGTCCTTACTCTTTGGCGTCTGGACATTATACTGTGTACTCATGTACTAGCGATCTGTATTATCAGGGGAGTAGTCTAATGGGTGTTGTAATTTCCAACACTTTGGAGTGTACTTTTTTTTCGCGTGCACGCGTGGGAGTGAGTGTCACGCTGACGCGTTCCGTGTCTGCACGTGGGACTGTGACCACATTTCTCTCTTTGTCTGCATTCTGAATGGCCCCAAGCGCAAATCGGAAATCTCGACTCTCGAGCTTGAGGAGTCTAAAACCTCCTTCAATGAGAACCGCTAGGACGTCGCGCCTGCCAACTTAAAAAAGCGCGTGTGCTTAAACGCCATCGCGTCCGAGTTGTTCAGTTCGTCCAGCAACACGCCATTCAATGGCAGGGTGTCGAACTTGACACCAATGTCGATGTAAGGTCATTGACTCTGAACGGCTAGGGAACTATTCCTATCACTTTGTATGTCGCGCTATGGCATCGCAGTACTTGTAATTCTCATCGTTTGATAGTAGCGACTTCTCTGGAGAAATTGCAGGAATATTAGGGTTTTGCAAGGAACCCCGTTGGAAGGTATGCGCTGGCCTGCTTCTCAACGATCCTCGCTGACTTGTATAGGTGACCCACTGGCTCAAAGAAATCGGCGGAATCAACTCCAACTCGTACAACCGCTTGAGTACGTGAATCGCGATTCTGAATCTGACTCACATCCAACACACCGATGGAGCTGCCAATGGCTTGTATTTCGCCGCCTATGTCTTTTCCCCTACTGCGAGACTGTCCAAATTATTCAGGGCCTCCTCCAGCTACGTTTATTTCGAAAAAGTCAGGATCGCAGAGGGCAAAAATAAATCCGCAGGCTGCAAACAGAGTGAAACCGGTCATCCATTGGCCTCCCCTTAGGACAGGCGCAAAGTTTGGATCTGGGGTCCCAAGTGAGGGCGATTATAGACCGACTAGAGCAAAATGTCAAATAGTATTCATGCCTCCGAACTTCTTTCTCTTTTCCACGCTACAATCCATTCCACGATTCTTGCGACGTTCGCTTCCAAATCGTCCATAGATTCGCTTTTGAGCTCAACAACAATTTCTGCAGGGTAGGAAGCCCTTGCTTCCTCCAGAACGACTTGCATTATTTCTGCTTCGTTGTTTTCCTGTATTTTTTTGAGGGCATAGTTTCTGGAAATGTATTCAGCGACGCTCGCTCAAGGGACAGATGACCGACCGCTTTTCCAACCGTTCCCATAACCGGGAATGATCACATCGGAGAACCACTACAAGATCTGCCCATCGTTCGGGAAACGCTTCACAAGTGTGCCAGTCAAGGATGGCGCCTCCAGCGGCGACCAATGGTTCTAATTCATCCAACAGCTATACCAGTTATGTCGGCCGTCATGTCTAATTCCGACATGCCCCTACCTTATCTTCATCCGCTGTATAACTCTGCCATTCCTGGTCAAATTCCTCGAACCATCCCTTCTCCTTGACCCATTCACCGACATTAATGTGCGTCAGCGGAATCGGAGACTCGTCGACCAGGAGTTGGGCATGAGTGGATTTTCCCGTCCCTGGTGTTCCTGTGATAATTATGACGGGTCCTTTGGATGACATGGTTTTTGTGTGGAATCCGAAAACTTGGAAAGGAAAAACGTCGAAGCACGTGCCACACGAGTCCTCCTCAGTCCCACGAGAATATGTTTTCTGGAACTTGCCTCACGCACGTATGCAACGAAATCATTGATGCATGCGCTGGGCGTTCTCCTGACTGGGCTGTCAGTCTGTCTCTGCTCTAAGCAGAAGACTTGAAATGTTGTTCTGGATCTAGACGTGTGAAAGGAAGCATCGATCGCGACCTCTCGCGTCGTCAACGACAGTCTGAGTCTCCCAGCCCTCTTTCCTTCCGCTTCATCCAGTTGGCCCAGCGCCGGACAGTATGAGCATCCCCAACGGTGCTCTCTGATTTTGCTTTTGCTTTCGTCTTGCTTTTTTTTTGGGTTGGAGAGGGTATGATGACCGCTTCCGCGACGTGGCAGCAGACCCCATCTCCAACACTGGCAACCCGACCCACAGTCGTTTCTAGTCTTCAATTGCTTGCGCCTCGCATTACCCCTTCACCTACATGCTGCGAGCCTAACGAGGTGGTCATCGAAATAGCGACGACTCTTCTCATCCAGGACTACGCACGTTATTACGACACCCCCATTTCAACATTTCAGCCCGTATACCTGGCCCTGTCCGATGGTTCTCTCATCACCAGTCCTTTCATGGACGATCTGGCCAGTTCATATCTGAGCTTGCTCGTAACGACTATGCTGGCGACCATTTTCTTGCGAAACATCATTGTTGCTGTCGACTACATTTGTCGAGCCAAGATGAAACGGAAAATACTGTTCTACCTCTTGTTATGCAGCCAACTCCTTGCTGTCAGTTATTCCCTTCGGCACATGTTCCCCTCCTCAATATTTTTAGATGGGCCTCGTGCCACTACTTGCCTCTTATTTCAGCGTACGCCTGGACTGCACGGCGTATGTCTCTGAGTTTCGATCAACGGTTATTATTGAACTTTCACAGTGTCGTGTTCGTGTCTTTTGCCACCACCGGCGTGTCTCTTGTCCTCCTGGTCGGCCCCATGTCTCACTCTTTTGGTGAATTACTCACCTTTTAAATCAGATGACAGGTGTCTTGGGTTTGAAGGCCTACCGTTGCTTGGATAGTTCCCGTGCTGTTTTAGTTGTTTTGATCGCATTCTTTTGCGCTTCCTCGACATTCCTGGCCTTACAACTCGGAAGCATACGTGGACTGCGCAGGCTCTCCGGTACGTCAAGACATCTCGACTCGAAGTATTAGCTCTACCTCACCTGCACTATAGGCAGTTGTTCTAGCATTTCCCGGAATCCACAATTCATTCGAATCTATGTTCTGATCCAATTGGCCCACTCGTTTTTCATATGTTGTTGCTGTAGGGCCTCACTTTCTTCAGTCGTACATATCTGATCTTTTTCTAGTCGTATATGCCGTTTGGAAGTCGCGTGCTTCCCCGGCTGCTCGTGGACGTATATCAATCCGAGTGACACTAGACGACTTTCCCGACACTCAACTCGTCAAGCCCCCTCGACCCGTTTGGTGGAAGCATCTATTGACAATCGGCAACCCTACAGCGAGTCTTCCTGCCCTCCACGTCGCCAGCGATACCGTCGATCAATACCGTCCGTCCGACGTACCCCAAAGCGGACAACAGTTGGCAACAGCACCTCTGAGGATACCCGTCGGAAGTGGAGCTCTGAACTCATCACGGCGTGACGTTTCGGATCCCATTCTGGAGCGATCATTGCATCCTATCGTAGAGCCTGGTGCTCGATATAATACACCAACATCCCTCTCCCGGCTCATCCCGCGCATGGAGTTATTCCATAAAGTCATGAAGGATGAGGTTCACTTATTCAGTTCTTACCCCCTTCGTATTCTCATGATTCGATAGTTATGGTACACCACCGCCATCACCGTAACTACCGTCATCCTTGCCCTGGCACTCGTATTTGGGGTCAATTTTGAGAATAGTCTCGATGTGACGGGTTGGGTGGCCGCGAATTGTAAGTCGCCCCTTCTATACCATCCCCTCAATTGACAATTTCCCGTTAGGGGCCGTTATCTCCTTACTTGTGATCCATAGCTTTGGAAGGGTGGTTCGTCGCCATGAGAAGGATGCGCTATTTCAGCACCCTTCTACATGGTCACCAGTGAATCACCGGGCTCCTTACTCTCGACGAGCGTTTCCTGGATCTCATTTGAGGGTTCGGGTAGACGACGATCCGTTCAGTGAGGCAAAGGGCCTCAGGGAATCTGTGTCGTCTTGGAATTCTGATTTTTCCGACTGCCCTTCTTCTCCGACTCCGGTTGCATCCATGCGAGACCGAAGGCTCGGTATCCCTTCGCCCTACCCTGAACTTCCGAGTAACCGAAACACGCTTCTCGAGCTTCACGACAGTGTCGAACCCGCTTTCCCTTCGTCTTTGAACAATTGGCATGGTGGTGGAACCACTCGGTTATTAGGTACAAGTCTCGATGAAAAAGGTGGTGATCGTATCTCTCATGTATCAAAAGATGGTTCATAACTGTGTAGTTAATGTGTATAAATATTTCCTCATATCCCACTCGAGAGGAGGAGGAGGTTGTACTGCCAAGATGTTCGAGGCTCGAAGTTACACTATTTTGCTGGAGTCATGTGACTGATCTCATGGATGTTGACCGGGACGACGAGCTTGTTAGCAGTATTCCCATTCGCTTCTCCAATGCCCTTTCTCCCAAGATTCAGATCCACCAGTTCCCTCTTTTGACGCGTCCGCTTCAGGTCCCTCCGTCTGCTGCTGCCAGCGGTAAACGGATAACGGCACGCATTAAACCTGACGTTCACAGACTAGAGGTCCACGTTCCATCAGACACCCGCGCTGAGGTATGGAATAGCGACCGTGGCCAAGAATTGGGGGCAGCCCGTCTCGATGATGACCGCGAAAAAAACCAAGAGTCCAAGGGGAAGGGAAGGGAGGGCGACGAGCCGAGACTAAATGAAGTACGAATGCGAAGTGAACAAATTCAACAAAAGGGTTCTCATATGCTTGGGATAGTCCGCGATGGTGAGCTCTATCATTTTTCCTTTTGTCTGGGGCGAACGTGAGAATAGGCCAGTTGCACCTCCACCCGATTAGTGAGACGCACCAGCTACGTCCTACGTTAACATACCTGGATATCCTGTCACGAAAAAACAAACGATCTCGCGGCGGCGGCGGTTCCGATTCCGATTCCGACGATGGACCACCTCCGGACCCGGACGAGCCTGCACCTGCCCCCGCACCCAAAAAAGAGAAGAAACCCTCAGGAGATGCCCGTGAGGTTCAAGTCACGGCCCGAAAATCGGAAGACAAAGGCGGCATCCAACCCCTACAAGGTGGACTTTCAACAGCAAGGAGAGAGATGCTGATTGCAATCCGTGCCGAAGAAGATGAAGCATGGCAAGATCTTGAATTTTGTGATGTGACCGTACGCAACCCGATGGCCCAACACCGAATTATCCCTTCTTATGCTTTCTTATCAGACTGTCGAATCGGAGGAAACTTTCGTGGGCATTTTCTCGCGGAGTGAATATGTGTTGGAATCCAAAACAGACATGACGGCGTTTCTCAAAGATATAACAGGGTTGTGAATCCTTTCATGACCCTACATTCTTTTCTTGCTGTAGCATAGGTCGCCTACTAGTGCTTGTAATCTAACATGCCCAAGCTTTCAAGTTGTACCCTAAACGTCACGTCACATTCAACTCTTCGCATAACTTATTTACTTGGATCGCATTTGCTTGAACTCCCTTCTCAAACTGGGGGAATGCAAATCGAGATAACGGCCTTTGGCTTGTGAGTTCTACACACAATTCTGAATTCCCATACTTACAATTGCAATACGGTTAAAGTGAAGGCCGGCATGTTAAGATAACCATGCGACGTCCCATCCCCTCTGATGCCTGGAGAAGCAATGATACTCTACTGCTCTGGGTTACCGCAGTCGCTCGCGAATTGGTGAATGAGGTCAAACACTCGAGCAAATGGCGATGTTCCGAATGCGGTGAGATCGCTGATCACTTAGAATTCGTCCACCAATGCAGCTATCAGGGAAGCCTGCTCGGGAAACTCAGTTCGACATTCTTCCGTACATGCACCTTCCCGAGCCCCAGATGATGATTTATGTGAGTCGGAAATTTTGACGATTGCCGCTGCGAGCTTGAGTTCGTTTGCTTTGCGCCAAGGTTCACCAACTTTGCGAGGCCAAGGACGGCCCTTGTGACCGCTCCGCTAGGGCTGAAAGTGATGTCTGGCGTAAAGACGTGGGATTTCCTCCAAACCTTCCCAATTCCACGCGAAATATCAATCCGGTTGTACAATATGGCGGTCACTTGGCACCTTTAATAATCCTGTATATATACACCCTTTTCCGGGTTATTTTGGCATGTTTTCTATCACCGAGTTGTTTTATGAGCATCCTGCTGTCATCCCGAAAACCTTTGGATCCGACCCGAGGAATAACGAGAAGGTTGGAAGGACAGGAATGATCGCGGATGATGGCGGATGATGGCGGACAAGACGGATGATGGCGGACAATCCCTTGGAGTGTTTCCCATGAACCGTGTCTCTTGCAGTGGATGTCTTCCAGGGCTTTTACTCAAGCATAGATACTGCGACGGAACCACTTAATGATATACCCTGGACGTCTTTACATGAAGGAAAGCTGTTCAAGGCTTTCCTTTTCCGGCTTTTCAGTTCACAACATTGTACTTATGAGCACACCATGTGGAGGCAAATGAAGAAGGCAAATATGTGGAGGGAATAGACTGTACCGTATAGTATTCAAATATTCAACAACAATCCTTCAGTCACTCCCTTGGAACCACGACAACGGATTATTGCGATTCTCCTGGGTCAGCCCGAGGACGATGGGTGGGACAACGTGGTGGTTGACGCGTTTCAGGCCACGCGTCGTGCCGGTTGTAGGTCGGGTGCCTTCCGCGCGCGTGACTCTGTCCACCGGCGAGGCCGCCATTTTACTATTTTGGCATCGGGAGTCTCGTTTGGGAGCAGACCATCGGTATAAAATGTTGGAGCAGTCGCATTGAATTCATTCTGATTGCTTTCGGAATGTCCCACTGGCAGCGTCCAGGCAACCTTGTGAATAGTCGAAAGCGGCAAAAATTAATCAATGATTACCTACTCACGAACAAGAGCACTGTTCGTGTTCACAACTCCCGTGCCCGTGCAGTGTATGTCCTTGACCGGATTCACTGAATGGTGTACAGCAGGCAGGATGACTTGAAGGGAATCTGCTGGAGGCAACTCACCGGAGGTAACTACATGAAGCAAAGAGACTGAAAAGGATCAACTGGAGGAGCCTTATACGGCGAAGCTGCTGAAGAGGATGTAGTTAAGCATATTCCACGAAAGAGAATTCCTGGAGGGATGAATGATTATATTATGTCTGAAGGAATACTGTTGGAGGAATGTGAGTGAACACGAAGTGGTGAACAGACAATCATGAAGCACATTCTCAACTGAGGGCGGAGTTGTCCCTAGTATAGTACATTCAAGAGCCAGAAAGCGATATATTGAGTAAAAATAAGAGGGTACATCTTGGAGGCCTGAAGAGAAAACACTGAAGACAAGGCCATTGAGAGCCCATGGTGGAGCGGTTTGTCCCGCGGAGTCCGGCGGACAAGTTTGTCCGCCATCATTCCTATCCTTCCGACATTTTGGGAATAACAGTCCTCCGGCACTTTGATGCGCGTAGAATGGAAACATTGAAGAACCTTAACTTCCAAAGTTAGTGGTGAAGAATCTTCATCTGGACCTGAAATAAACTTTATCCAGACCCAGGACTTTTTTCTCGGGCCCGGGATATTTTTTTGGGACCCTGGATAACATTCCATTCATCCAGCGGAATATTTTGTCCCCGGAATACAGTTGGACTTGTGGCTATGCTAACCCTAACCGGCCCGATGGGGCGAATTTGGTTGATTGCAAGTTGATCGACCTTTCTGCGGTACTTCCACCATGCCATTGCAACCCATTCCACTGGATGGAATAGCTGAGATTATTGAATTCCCCCACTGTAACTGCTCTTACATCAATTGCTCTTGGCGGGCTCCTGCACAGCCATAGGACATGGTTCCAGGCAAAGCTACACAAGCACCCCTTGCTCAAGAGCCTTTGTGTGCATGATTGCCACCGCCAGTCCAGTCGCTGCATGAGAAGCAACAACTTGAACCTAGTGACTCCCAGCAGCTTGCATGACATCGGAAAGGAGTAACCCTATATTAAGGTTAAGGTCAGCCACAGAATGTTACGGGCCAAGTAAGATGTTTCTCGGCTAGGTAAAATGTTTCGGGCTAAATAAAGTTCCGGAAATGTATGAGAAAATATTACGGACAGAATAAATTTGTTCTCACGGAAGAAAATATGTTTTCAGGCCTCAATGTTTCCATCCAAAATAAAATGTTATCCCAGGACTAGATAGGTTCACCGTGTGCACTCGGCTTTTAATTTGAAGGAACCACTATAATGTAAGGTTAGGAGGATACCCTCGATGTTACTTGATAATGGGAAACACACTAAAATAACACGGAAAAGCGGGTATATATTCAGGATTATTAAAGGTGCCAAGTGACCGCCATAATGACCGCGATTGAACCTGCTGAATTTTTTGGTCCGGCAGGCAGACGATTTAGGGAGGAGAATTGGAGGAGGCAGGCTTACGGTGGACAGGACGTTCCCAGTCGTGCGCACCGGGTTGATTTTTGACATGTCATAAGTAATCGCACATATACTATGTACAACCAGACCCGGGGACGCGATAGATTTTTCCTGTTCAATGGAGCCCGAAAAGATACGGTTTCAACTTGAAGTTGGATGCCAGTCGCACTGGTCACGTCTGAGTCACAAGTGTTCTCGTATCTTGTCTTCTATCCAGTTCTTCCACTGTGACTTCGTACACCGATTTCGATGCCTGATGATAGCGATACCGAATCTTCTGAATCTGAGAGGCCCGGGTCAACCGCAACATATTCATTCCTCGAATCTTTAAATGTATCCCGCGTTTCGCCCGAGACTGAAGGAACAATTTCGGACGCCATAGAGGAAATCGAACGGGTTCAACTCAAAAGAGACATTCAGACTATAGCGGAGGTAAACAGGGGATGTGATATACTTTTGTTTAATCCACCAACAGGACACCAACATCCACATTGCTATTTCTTCAGCGTCAAGCAGGATCATCAACTTCTTGGACAGTGTCCACCAATCTTCATGCTCGGCAGAAGATGCGCCCCGGAGACTATCGGACTTTGGGAAACTTCGTACGGCCACCTTTACTAGACGGAATTAGCTATGTTTATTCTATGGAGCAGTCAACGTATCATTCCTTGAGGTCATGTTCGGACATAGGAAAATATTTCACCAAATTGCCGCACAATCTTTGGTGTCAGAACCTGCATCTTCTGGGGCCATTGTTTGCTGGGTCGATGTAATTCTGTTCAAACTCGGTGATGCCAGTATTGCGATAGCGGGTGGAAACTCGCTGGACATGTCAAGTCCGTTGTTTGGGTCTACCCAAGTTAGGGACGAAGACGGCCTCAGAGCAGCATCTCAACTTCCTTGTTCGTGCACGTAGTCAACTTGCGGTTTACGGTAGGCGAGAGCTACGCGGTTCGATTTCAAATGGATTCCGCGGCTCGGCTGCTTTCGGCGGGGATCTCCGGCCTCACAGCCACTGTGCGCCTCCCATGGCGCGTTCACGGACCTTTGACAGCTCTTCAACGACGACGACCGCGTCGGCGGACGATCATTCAACAGACAGAGGTCGAACTCTGAGTCACTAGGCCTCACTGTCAGCCCGAGTTCGATCTCTGTCTGGCTAGTTCTGTACAAGTCCAGTTCTAGGTCAAGATCTAGGTGACATCCCGCGGTAGTACTATAATCTCGGCTTCCACCGTCACCGCCGCCCCGCCTCTCACCCCTGCCACAACACTTGAACACATCCTCAATGTCGACACACTCCACTGGGCCATCTTGGGTGTCATCATCACCTTTGCTGGTCGTGCGGCGGCAGCTGCGGCTGGTTTTCTCGGAGCGCCTTGCACCATGGCGGCGGCGGCGGGTGACACGCTGTTTGACTTCATCAGGACCGTATCTGTGACAACAACAGTGACCTCAACCGCGTCAACTACTGCAGACACTGTGTTGATCAAGTCGCCCGTGCTGGCCTTTAATGATCCGCAGCCCCTTCGCAGCCCGTTCTCGCGCGCGCGGTCGACGCAGTCGGGGAGGAGCTGACATAACACGCACCTGGCGCCGCTGCCTGTGCCACTGGGCACCGTTGCGGAGCTGTACTGGCGTCGGCCCCGCGCGCACTCGGCAGACAGCTGCATCATGGGCTTGCATCATGGGCTTTGATGAGGTGCTCGCGCCGAGCGAGATATAGCACATGGAGCAGGCGGCGTGCGCAGTGCGTTGTCTGGGATAAGGTACGCACTCAACCTCTTTAAGTTTCATACAGACACACACCTTTCCTGTAGTGTGTAATGTGGCGACTTGTATAGATACCTAAGTGCTCTTTTCTTGTCCCCGAGGGACACGGAAAAGGCATTTAGGCAATCAAAATATACACCGTGCGAGCAGAAATTTGTTTTGCCTAACTTTTACAATCTAATGTGATACGAAAGGCCAATAGATTTGTGATTTGTGACTCAGATATCTGTGTATTTAACCGTGAACTTGAAGTAGCTCTTCTGGCGCGTCAAACTCCTCTTCATCGGATCCCTCTTTCTCATTTCCATCTCCTGCGTTGTCTTGAAGGTCAATCACGAGTGGGTACGACTCGTGCAACGCAAGTCCCCGACAAATCTCGTTGCATTCGTGGTCTTTCACGAATGTTTTGATCCCTTCAATGCCAAAATCGCCAACGCCCGAATCGCTGGAGATGAATCAGTCAACACTGAACAAGTAGACAGTGAAATAACTGACCTGTCTAACGTGTGAGTCATGAGGTCAAATAGAACTAGCCCGTCCTTTCCGAAGCCATCGCGAGTCTTCAGTTGACATGGAGTCCCTAAAGTGGCAGTAAGTACCGAGAGAAGATAAGAAAAGAGAGGGCAGCAGACCTTGCAAATCAGCGAACACGAGCTCTTGTTTGCTGTAGCCGAACACGAAATGTGCGAAAGCTCCAATAGTTACACTCCGGAGATCTCTTCGAGCAGAACGGTGTATCAAAGTTCCACTAAACTTGATAACAGTTGCGGGGCGCCTTCGCTCCACCAGCCAGGTCACTCCATCGTCTTCCTCCGTAATCATTGCACCACCAGATGCATTCGAAGGCCGGTCAATTTCTTGGGCTAGAAATGCGTCGGCAACTTCAATATCTGGTGAACACAGAGATTAGTTAAAGTGTTCGTCAGTTAGTGTGGCGTGGTAATTACTCATATCAACGGCAACAGAGTCTTTGTAGGTTTTGACGAATCGATAGAATGCATCCAAGAACCATTTACCCAAACCAAGTCGAAAAATCTCGCCCTCAACCTCAAGCCTATTGTTTTGGACCGAGACATCATCTTCACAGTCAGATTCATTGAGCTTGTAAAATCGTTTGGCAACATATTGCTCATTGTTGGCGAGTTGGAGCTGTACCCGCGTTAGCACCTCCAGTTTAGAATTCAAAACGACTCACATGGTACGCGTGCTTCATCCGGCCACTCGCGAATGGCTTGTCCAGAATAAAGCCGCGGAAGATTTCACCGGAGTCGACTAGGGTGCACTGGCCGGTTGAAACAGCAGTAATGCAATTGATCCTCTTGAATGTGATTTCACTTTGTTGCTGAACAGTCAACTCGCTGCGACGCGAGCGAGAGAATTGTGATTCGGGAACTACATCCCCAGGGACTATCAACTTCTGGCTTGTAAAACCAGCAGAAAGACTTACCCGTGGGACGAAGCTGCTTGCTGGCATTCCCCAATGGTTCAGTTCTGGTTGACTCCGTGCGGCCCCGCTTTCTGGTGTCCATGTTGCCGGAGCCATTACTGACTGAAGCCGAACGAGACCTTCTTGAATTCTCCACTGTAACACTCGGGAAATTCTCTCTGTCCTGGAGATTCTAGGACAAGAACCATCAGTTGCCCTGCATGCGCAATATAAATTTCGGAGTTTGAATGACTAACCTCTGAAATGAGGCCAAGATACATTTCGAGACAGATGAACGGCTGTGTCCTGGCTGTCTTGAGGAAGTGCTTGAACATAGTGGGGACGTTCATGAGATATATCGGGGCATTTGTTGGAGTGCTGTGATATGCGTAGAAATCTCCGAGCGTCATGCTAGAAGTATCCCTTTCCAAGAGACGTCCATGACACCATCGGAACGATGCATCCTCACTGGAGTAATACACTTAGCTCAAGAATTTCAACAGGAATTCAACTCACTCCGAAAGGGGGATTGGCGTGGTTTTCGTCCACTCAATATTTATTGATTTCAGCAGATCGGATTTGATATCTTGAAGATGTCGCATGAGTAAAATGAGAAGGGAGAAAACAACTCGAGATTTAGCAGACCATTGAGAAAAAGAGAGTTTGCCCATTTCTTCGAGGAACTTCCGAGGTTGGAATCGATGTAGGTGGTTTTAGCCTTGGCCCTTCGGACCTGGGAAGGTTTGCCGTTAATATGGGTGACAGTGGAAATGCAATGATTTACCTGCCAACAGACCAGAGTCTTTGCTTCTCCAGGAAGTCCACCGCCGTGTTCATGTTGAAGTAGTACAGTGGTAGTGAGATGAGTTCCCGGAACATGGCCTGGGCCTAGCTTGAGACGATCGCGAACTGCTTGGGTACGGATGATCTGAGCATCAGAGGTATTAGCCGTGTGCGACGACCCCAACGGCACTGCAGCATTTGAAGAAGGTCCTCCAGTTTGAACTGACAACTCAGTCAGTGAAATTGAACAAGCAAACAAAACTACCTGAGGAGATCGCGAGGTTACAGGCAGCAGCTCCACATGTCTGGGTTGTCGAGCTTGACGAAGGAGGGGGCATGTTCCGCCTGGTAATACCACAGGCAGTGCATTGACGCCAGCGCTACAATCAAAATGAGTAAGAAGCTACAGAATCAGTGTTGAACGTACAGATATTTCTTGGTATTCAGGGGATTCATGAGAGTGCGGCTGCAGCTTTGTGCATTTAGGGCAGATCCCAGTTGACTGGCGAAGAGGAAAGGATTGTCCGCAATCCTCGCACTCGTTTGAGTCGGGCATCGCGGACAAGAACGTAGCAGGTGGTGGTAGTAATGAAAGAGTGTTGAGCAAAAAATAATAATAGACAAGTTGAATTGAAAACTGAGTCACCGTCATTTGAATTAGAGCAGTACGGAGCCGACAGAACACACCAGAATATTTTAAAAAAAGCTGGAGCTGATTCAGAAGACGTAAACGGAATTTAATGTGAGTCACTGCAAGCCACAAACCGATCTCAACTTCAATCCGCCGACTCTTCGCTCAGCACAAATGCCCAATCCCACAGGCAAGAATGCGTATGGAACAAAAGAATGTGAGTTTTTGAACCTGGGATATATTGAAGCTCAAGATACAAACTTTGTTAACATTAGACCCGCCGGATCCCGAGCTGAAAGAAACTCTGCTGAAATATGTCCGCCTATCGCTCACCCAAAAGCAAAAGATTGAACGCCTTGTGAAGGACCACAATCTCTCCATCGGGTTTGTGTCTTGCAGATTATCCACTGATCCAAAACTTGCTGATTGCAACCTCAGCACGACTAAGTTGAACGAGATCGAAAGGCGGCTTGAGATTCCGTCTGTTCGTCGGACTCCCGCTGCTGCAGAGATTGCTGCACAAGCTGTGTCTGATGAAGTTGAGAAAGACGTCTCGCAGAGCAACGGCCCCAACTATGTCAAGGCTCGTTTAAAGGACCAGTTGATAATGGTCAAGCGGTAGGAGCATCCATATCTACATTCTGATGGCACATCTGACAGCGAGACCGAATAGAGATGATGTGCGGGACCTCATGCATCGCTTTCAGCCGCTCGGTGCTGAGCATCGATTCCCTGGAAATAAGAAAAAGGTGTTCCGACAACCGCTTTCAGCCCTCGGACCCTTCCATGAGGTTTCATCGGACGGACACGAAAAGCTCGGCCAGCAGGCACTCAAAATGGGTGACATTGGACTACCAATATATTCCTACAAAGATAAGTGGACCGCCAATGTGCTGAAACTCACTGTAGTCCCCGATTGCCGGACCAACGCTGCAGTCGGGCATCTGCACTTGGATTTTCTGGAAGAGATTGGTGGTATGGTACTCTCTTTCTGCGTAAATAGGTTTTCGGACTTACTCCTTCAAAATGTCAAGGGATACCTATGCAAACCACAACGGATAAGGGGTCTGAGATTGGATGGTTGTGTGCGATTCAAACGGCACTGCGGTATTTTTTTTTTCCCGCTGGAATTGCCCTTGTATAATGCTGATGTTGGCGACAGGGAAGCTTTTGCGCCCGATATTGATCTTGAGGTGTATCCCGCAACCGCATGCATCAAAAGTGTTCACAACACAATTATCGAGGCGTTCTGGCGATGGCTGCGGATTAAGTGTGGGATAAATGTCCGGGAGCATGTCTTGCGGGGGAAAACTGAACATATTTTTGATGCTAATGTTGCCTTTCATCGGTTTGGAATTTACTAGTTGTAAATCTGCTGGATTGTACTCAGCCGTTTACAGGGACTTGTTCAACTGGATCTTTCCACCTTTGGTCCAGGCCGAGCTCGATGACTTCCGGACTTACTGGAACCAGCACAAAATCCGCCCACAGGCAGAGAAGAGCATGCCTTCTGGCCATGTGCCCGCTGACGCCTTAGAACACCCGGAATTCTGGGGTGGAATCAATTGTCTCATCAAAGTACCGAAGGAGACATTTAAAGATCTCCGCGCGTTCCTTACGGAGGAGGTAGGGTCACGAGAAGAGCATCTACAATGGGTTACCGACGATTTTGCGGCCATGGCGGAGAACATTCATAAATCTTTGGGTTTGCCTAAAATCACTCTTGAAAACAGCTGGGAGGTGTTTAGAAAAATGTCGGCACGCATTGAGTACCTGACCCAGAATGTATGATGTTCACGCTAGATGAAATTCACCATAGTCTAATGAATGGTGCAATTGAAATATAATTAGAGACAAATTCGAGCGTACAAGTGGTCCCTTAAACGATGACTGTCTTGGCTAATGCTGAACCTCACTGCCTCGTGCTCAACATCATCCCGCTTGACCGTCGCGTGCAGCGCCGAGGAGGTGGACGTCCGGAACACGAACCGGAAGTTGTCCATGGTGACACTGAGGGAATCGAACACCTCTGCGTCGACGGTGTCCTCGATGACATCTATGAGGTCCGTGTTAATCTGGGAACATCAGTATCAGCGACAGGCGAGTGCACACACCTGCTCCAGGTCAATGTCCTCGCCGAGCTTCATGTGAATACGAAGAATCTCAAGACGGCCCGTTGGGTCAGGAATACCGATGTCGACCTCACGATCGAACCGACCGAATCGCCGGAGAGCAGGGTCATTGGAGTTCGGTTGGCAGCCATGACGACGATGTTTGAGTGTGCCTTCAGCCTGTCCATCAGGGTGAGGAGCTGCGACACGACATGTCGCTCGACGTCTAAGAGTATGTGGTGATAAGAAACTCGGCATCAAAAAAAAAAATACCAATACAATTCACCTTTTCACGCTTGGGTGCGATCTCGTCGATGAAGATGATGGCCGGTGAGTTCTTCTACGCCTCCTCGAATACTTTCCGCAGATTGCTCTCTCTCCCCAGCCATCTTACTCATGATTTTGGGGCCGTTGACCAGGAAGAAGAACGCGCCGGTCTCGTTTGCCACCGCTCACGCCATAAGAGTTTAACCGGTACCAGGGGGACCGAACAGCAGGATACCGCGAGGGGGTTTGATACCAACGGACTTGAATAGTTGCAGGTGGCGAAGGGGTATGGTTCACATATTTGTGCCATCTGTCTGCGGCATCCACCAATGTCGTTGTAGCCGACGTCCGAGAGGCTTGATTCCTCTTCTTCGCGCTTGACTGGGTCGCCCTCTGTTCACCTCGAATTAACTCACAAATTTGCTTGGAAAGTGCGATACTTGCCGGTGTGGATGACAGTGTCTTGCGCGACGGTACGGAATTCAGAAGGGTCGGTTTCGATCAATCTGAATCCGACTGTCCGCATGTCTCCGCGCACAAGAAGGTGTCACCAGGACGGGATGGTACGCTGACCATTGGAGTAAGCAGCAGTCCAAAAGGGCAAGGGGACGAATGCGTACCCTCTAGGAGATACGGCTTCAAGTAGACGTCGAAGATGTTACCGACCCTCCATGGAATTGTCGAACGCCAGAATGTGCACGCGTTTGCCGTATTTTATGGGTGCACGCCGACGAGGTCGCCGGGTTTTACATCGTCAGTCGCCGAGTTTTACACGCAGATTGTTGCGGGCGACTTCGTTCACCTGAATACGACCCTCTTCGACACCATCCGAAGAAAGACAGATGAGCACGGCGTCGCACCGTTTCTTCCCGCTAAGGCCGAAAAAGTGAGTACGCGTCGATAAGACAAATAACAAGAGACTTACCGGACGATAATCGTGTCGCCACGGAACAAGCCTAGAATCTCCATGGTCGCGGGATTTAGAGCGGCGACTGCATTGAATCAGGTCACATCCTTTGTCTTTCAGAGACCACGTACCAGAGTTGCCATCCGTCGCTGCCTCATCGACCATAAGCTGATTCGGCCTGAAGACGAATCAATATGCGAAGTAAGCGCCCCGAGTGTAGCACGTACGACTTCCTGGGCCTTAGGATAGCCGTGGAGACATCATTAGGGCCTGGTTGAGGAGGTGCGCCGCTGGGGTCAGCCATTGTGGAGGCACCTTCCAGTGTGACCCGAAAACATGTCGAGCTGTGCACGACACGAATCCGCGTCAACGCTGACGTGCGCGGCTCGGCTATGTCATGCGGGACATGTTGGAATGTTGCTTTCGTCGTCCTGAAGCACCGTAGTTAGAGGTTAGTACAGCGAAATGGTGGGAGGAAGAGAGTCGAGGAATCGGGAATCATGGCGTAGAGTGGCTGTGAGGTCGGAACTCCCCGCCGAAAGCAGCCGAGCCGCGGAATTCATTTGAAATCGAACCGCGTAGCTCTCGCCTACCGTATGCGGTTAAACTTACTGTTCTGCAGCAGAATGGCATTCGGTTGTCGGAGTCATCGCCTCCAACCAAGCGTCTCCCGCTGCCAAACGCCTTGCATTGCGACTGACATTCGCTGCTTTTATATTGGGCCCACGTTTGTGTCGACGGAATCTGCCAATAGAGTATCGTTTGCATTTTCCACGACTTAGTTTTAATAATCATCAAAATATCAGGCTTCCGACCTCAATGATAGAAGTATTAGATCGCTACGTTAATCAAACTCACGCCACGGGATTTTCTACCGGCTACGCTGGAAATCAACTTGCCATGCAGGAACGCCTGAATTTTGCCATGATCATCTCTCTGTTTGCAGTCAATTTTCAATCCCTCCTCACTGTTCTCTATTTACAGGTCTTCTAGGCCTCTGACCGTAAAGACCGTATTTTGTCTCAAAGATCCAGGCTGCGACCCCATACTCTTGGGCGTCTTCTTAACCTACTCCAAAATGTCATGCATCCTGAAAACACTGTAGCCTTATTGCAATTGGCGACTCCACCTGACGAACTGGATCCCGCACAAGTAATGCTTATTCGATGGGGCGACAGTGTATCCTGGTCTTGGGAGACCTGGGACGATCATCGTGTAGCCGATGCCGAGAGCATCGTTTTCCTTGTAAGTCCCCCTCGTCCCGGAGTCCAATAGGGCAATGCATGAATCCATGTTCCAGACTTCAACATGGCTTCTTCACTCGGCCCACCCTTTTCTATCAGATGGCAGGGAACCTGAATCCGATTCTACAAGTGTTTCCACTGCCTCAGGCATCGCAATACTGGTAGGATCTCGTGTAATTCTCAGAACAGTCGTCTGGACCATCAACATCATAGCGAGTACTTCACCACGTTGTGCTGGCATTACTCCCATCCGCCAGTCCTTCATCAACATCGATGACTGTAATCTCCAGAGCCTGTTTCAACGCTGCGGAGTCAATGAGGCATTTATTATCGCGGCAGAAAGAAGATGAGCGCTGGATGCTTTCAGGTTTTTGTAAATACCTTCTCAGCCTATTCGTCCTTGTGGTGGTGGAGACCGACGAGTGGCTCTGTGGTAAAACCGTTCCCCGATCTATCTGCTCTTCTAACCAGGCACTCAAGTCACGGATTATATTCTCGAGGCATTGAGCCAAGTTGACGCAGATACGTTACGTGCATGTTTAATGCATATCCAAGGGGACAGCAATCTTCGCTTTTCTGCCCGACTGGATGAACGTGAGCATTATCCCGAAACCATATCTCTGATCGCTCATCTCCGTAGGCCTCACCCACGTCAAGAAGTGTGTAACCATGTGCGAATGATCTGTTTCTCCGGTACATCTTTCGCTCTGACCGTCACTTTAGAATTCTTGCACAAGACCCACACACGCAGATATGGAAATTAAATTTTGTGCGGTCTGCGCTCAACTTTGCTGTCATTCTGTGGTTCAGTCAGACACGCGGGTGTCTATTACGCCAGTCGGTCTCCCCTTTTCTGTCGACCATCATCGAATTTCTACTACTCGAAAGCTCGCCCAGCTTACCATCAAAAATTCTTGGCGATGCCATCTTCACTGCATCCGCTGCAGCAAGAAAGGATCCTTTCTGGACGGACGACAACCAGGAATCTTTGTGGCAATTTGCAATTAATTCTCCACTGTCTAATATCGGAATCGCATGTAAGTTCTGGGTCTTGAAATGAGGGAGGGGTACGTCTGAAAACCTGTTCTAGCTAGTTTTGCACACTATATCATCGCATCCGAAGGTCCATGTAATTCATTGTATTGTGCTGAAGCCTGGAGATATCTTGGTGAAATATTACTGCTCATCCTTGAGCGTCAGTACATCGAGGAGCAAGAGCCGCTCGCATTGCTGACGTGTCCGACTGTCTGCGTTGGCTTGATGCGCCTTCTTCAAGCCGATGCTGCAGCCAGTAAGACAGATATTGCATTACCTGTGGGGTTTCTCTCATATAATTCTAGCCCAGTTCATGGTCTCTACTCCGTTGACGTTAAATCTCTGCGCTGGTCTCAAGGCCGTATGCGAGAGCACCAGAAGCGAGCAGTATTTTACTGTCTTGAAGGAGAAGTTAGGTGTGGTCGGACCCTGTCTTCTAGACCAAGTAAGTCTCACCCGTTCCACTACGATTGACGAACTGAAATTTTGACGAGATTCTGCTCAAGTCGCGAGGTGAAGCTCCAAAGATTTTTGAGGTCCGTTCAAGTTCCCTCCGATTGGTGTCCTCTCCGCCTGACTTGTTGGAGGATGTCCCTATGCGGCTTATTTTCTATCGGATGTACGGCGTATCGCACCTTGTGTTTGTTTCCGATATCTAGTCATTTTTTGGGGGTAGTTCTGTAAATTGGAGTTGCCAAATTGGGACAGTTTTCGGCTCATCCTGAGTTGCACGTGGAGTACCTTTTGTGCCAACAACAGACTCGATGGCCTCTGGGCGCACAAAACAACATTGCAGATCACATTCTGCCTCTTCTCCGATTTCTCGTCGGTCCCCTGGAGACTCCTGGCGGGTTGCGACCAAGAGAGCTCACCCCCAGCCACTCGGATCTGCCAGTCCCGATCTCTCATCCCCCCAAAAATGGGACGTCGATATGTGGAGAAGGGGAAAGCGGAGACGAAGAAATGTCTCGGTCAGTACCTGCTCTGCGTAATATCACTGTTTCTAATGGGCGCGTACAGTCCGATTCGGACTCGATGGATGTGGATTGTGGCCGCTCTTCCTTTCATTCTACTCTAACTCCCGCCGCTTCACCTACTCCTGCATTTGCTGCGACATCAGCTGAATTCCATCTTTTCCCACAAAATAAACCCATGGACCGCAAACGTCGCGCAACCCATCACGCAGACTCCGGTTTCGATCTAGACTTCAACGCGAATGCCCGGACATTGGATTTGACCCGACTACGCTCTGATGCATTTTGGCAACTCCAGAGAAGCGTAGAAGAAAATGGAGAGGGTTTCGTCAAGAGCATGCGGGTATACGAGACGCGGAGATTGCGGTCCAGTGTCTATTTGAAGGTCAAGGACGCTCAACGACGGGGTCGAAGGCGATCTCCTGTCCACAGCCCCGCCACCCACGCCCCAGATGAATCAGGCGACTCAGATGACGACGTGCAGATATTTGCGGGTGAAAGCTCCACCGCGAACTTCACGAGTCGTGGAAAGCAGAGGGCGTTTTCTGTTGGAGTTGTCGAGGACAAACCCCATCATCCGCCCGATTTCGCGCAAAGCGATCGATACTCATCGCCAGGTGCTACTTGCGACTCTAGTCCATCTATGTATCCATCCGACGACGATTTATCCCACCTCCCCGCTCCACTTTCCCCTGCACTCTCGCATACGCTCTCACATTCTGCCAACTCGTCGCTTGTGTCCCTCAAATTACCACCGCCATTTGCGCCCAAAGCGATTCTGCCGCCATCTCGCTCTGAAAAAGCGATTGCGGCGCTGAGCTTGGCTATGGCGAACGGTGCGGGCAGCCTAGAGGATTATGAGGCCGTGCGGTCGCTCCACACGTTTTCGCCAGACAACTGCCAGGTTGGAGAGATGTGGCATTAGCAAGGATTTGCTTACTCTTGAGAGCGATTGTACTTGTAGCTAGCGAATTATGTTTTCGGTCAATATAGACCTAAATGTGGTGATCGGGACCCGGTTGCTTATGTAAGTTCCTGTACTGCTCTTTGCTCATGAACGCTCGCAAACGGACTGGCGACGTGTTACACAGTCGACCCGCGAAGCAACCTCGCCTTAGTATGCGAACAATCAATGGAGAAAACGCCAGCCCTGGCGCCAACAATGACCGTCTCCGCGCACGTTGGGTCGCGCACTTCAGAACCGGCCTGAAGAATGGCTGGTCGTTTGCCCAGGAAACAGTGGATCTTGTGGTTGATACTTTATTCAAGCCTCGTGCGCGCCCTTCCAATCCCTTCTATGTCGGCTGACCCCTTCCAGCGACGACGCTGCCCATGTATAGCACCGACGTTGATACTATTGCGCCGGTGGCACCCCCATTGCCTACCCCGCCCTTATCTCCTGGTCGTGACGCTGGAAGGCATACTCCTGTCAAACGACATCTCGTGGTTGTGCCTTCCGGGTCTGTCAAAGCGGCGTCCACGAGCCGCACGATTTCAAACTCCAAGTCCCCGTCAGAGGTTGGGCCCATACCTTGGCCATCGACCGCCAACACGCAAACTCCATATCCAGAGATAGATCAAGAGCTTCGCCGCCATCAGCGGGATTCTCTCCGTCGCCAGCACAAGCGAGCCACTCGAAATCACATATTTGCCAAGCAGGTTGGTTGCCGTCGTTGCCCTATTTTCATGCTCTGAAAGTTCAACTTCAGCACAAAATGCACGTACAAGCTGCAGTAGCGGGAGCGCGGGAAGAACTCATGAAAGAACTGTATGTTCTCAACCAGAAAAACGGTGGGTCCGGTTCATATCTTCTCGTCCTCACTGAATATCCGTACAGGCTACAGCTCCGATTTTTCGACTTTTAAGGGTAATTTCGATCCTAAGGTTCGTCGAAGTTGCTGACGATTGATCCAGGGTTTATGAAAAAACAGGCGTTAATCAAGCGCTATATGCGGTCTCGTAAGTGTATCCTATACAGCGACTCGTAATTTGTGATTCCATTTCATAAGGTTCTTCCTCGTTGACGGACCTCAGTCGACACCCCAGAACAAATTCAGAGGTCTGCTTTTTGAAATGTCGCGTGTTCAGACCTTTGACGACGTACCAAGGATGATACAGACTTTCTGCGGCGTGCTATCGAGAAGGCTCAGGCCACCCTCAATGGGTGAGTTTTAGATGCCTCACCACCGGACTACTCCTCTAACCCCAATGGCCAGACCCAAACCTTTACAACCTCTCACGCCCTCGATCAACCAACTACAATTCCGGTTTCGCACCAAAGACAACGAGCTTGAGCAGCGCTTGCGCCGTCCGCCTCTACCGTCGGAACTACCGCCTGACGATGATGCTAAAGTTACCGCACTGTTGAACAAACGCGGCGTCATCTCAAAATATGCGAGGGAGCAGGTTAACGACCAAGATATCGTTCGATTGAAACCCGATAAATGGCTCAACGATGAAGTGATAAACTTCTATGGGGCCCTGATCTTGGGCCGCTCCGAAGCATGCAAGGAAAATCCCGTCACGAATGGGAAATCTGTCAAGGAGAAGAAGCCTTTGGATGTTCACTACTTCAGCACCTTCTTTTGGACAAAACTGGAAAAAGAGGGTTACGAAAAGGGCCGACTCGCGAAATGGACAAAAAAGGTGCGTTTCATTCGCCTTTCAAGCTCAACTACTAATGTCAAACTCGTTCCTGTAGATCGATATATTCGGCAAGGATGTAATCCTCATTCCTGTAAATCACAGCAACGTGCATTGGACTGGTGCAGCTATCAACTTCCGCCAAAAAAGAATAGAGTCGTACGATAGTATGCACGACGACAGAGGACGGGTTTTCAAGGTGGCTCTCATCCTTCCTTCACTCAGTCAACCTAATGTTGCTTGTCCAGCTCTTGCGACAATACGTTGATCTAGAGCACCGCAACAAGAAAAAGACGCCATTCGATTTCACTGGCTGGAATGACTACACGTCGGAGGCAAGTATCGACTCCTTCTGTAACGAGTCGAAACATTGATATGTGGCCACAGGATACCCCCAGGCAAGAGAATGGGTTTGATTGTGGGGTCTTCACCTGCCAATTCTTGGAATCACTATCCAGAGGTGAACAGTCGTTCAACTTCTCACAAAAAGACATCCCATATTTGCGTCGACGCATGATATGGGAGATTGGCAACGCCACGCTTCGAACAGAACCGTAATACTTGACCACCCACTTGCGTACTTTAGTGTTGCTATTAATTCCGATGGGTTGTGCGGGTGTACGAGATCCAATGAATGTCACCGTCGGAACCACCATACAACGATGAAGAACCAGAATACGATAATCAAAAATACGATGTACCATAGCCACCGACAGCCTTGTCGTGAAGCCATGTTGTTCATCCTTCTGAAGGTTCCGCCTAAAATGCCAGATGTTTCTGCGAAAACATCGTTCTGAGAAGCAAATTTTAGCAACCCTTCAGTGGCGACAAGGTGAATTGAGGCGCACCATTTCGCTGAGTTGTTTCGTCGACTCTCGGACCTCGTTCCCGATACCAATTGTGATCTAGGCGAGGAGTTGATTCGAAATGGAGTGAACAACGCTCTGCAACTCACGCACATCCTTGAGTAATTTTACTTTGGCACTGAGACCATCTAGCTGTTCGTCGTTTTGACCCTCTAGGTCGTCGGCGAAGCGGTGGCCACTGGGTTCGTAGTTTTGCAGGGGTGAGGAACGGCCCGAGGCTGGCGGTGTTACGCCTAGAAGGGATGAACGATTGTAGAGAGAGGGTTGCCCTCTTCTGGCCGTGATTGAGCAGCGGCTAAGTGGGAGGAGACCCTTACCTACCTTTGGGCCATGGTCGCGGTAACGTGTAAGGCTAAGATGAAAGCGGGCCGTAAGCGGGCAGTGTGTGACTAGCACTCATGTCCCACCATCTCTTCTTATTGTCTCCATCGGATACCCCACTGTACAATCTAACCCATTACTCTACCAAACCCGTCTCCAATGTTTCCTCCCCGCTGTCTTCCAACTTGCCCAACTGGTCTACCTCGGCTTTCGCAGGAACGCTGACTGCACTATCCGGAGCCTCCAGTTCAGCGCACCAAACTGCTGGCGGAACGGTGAGAATGGGAGGAGGTTCCTACTCGTTTCCCTGGCCGATGCGCGTCTCTAATAATGCTCAGGCCAGGATCGGCACGTCATTCAGATGATAGCCAACGCTAGCCTCGATGTAATTGAAGATATAATGAAAACCCAGAGCACGATGTATGCATCCGCGCCGAGTCTTACACGAAGGTACTCACGCACGTCCCAGGCTCCTCAAGTCGGTGGACAAGTTCAATGAATGGACGGTCTCGGCCTTCATCACGCCTGGAAGTAGGTGCTTTTACCGTGCCTTGTTTTATACCCCTCGAACGCGTCGATTAGATATGAAATTTGTGTTGCTTCACGAAGGCAAAAATGACGATGGAATCAAGGCTTTCTTCACCGATGTGTGGGAGTTGTATGTCAAGGTGCGCCGACGTTTACAAACCCAGAATCCACCAGGATGACCCTCTGACCACAGACGATGTTGAACCCATTTCATACGGCGCATACTCCCATCCGTAGCACCATATTTGATACACGAGTACGAGCTAGCGCGAAGAAACATTTGTGAACGACGAGGATTTATTTATTTGAGGCACTGCTGCAGAGTGATCAGTCATATGGCGATCAGATACCGCTTGATGTGACCAGTCGCTTTCTCTCCCTTTCTCCTCCTCCGCTTTGCACTCCGCTGTTTTTTTCTTCTTGTTTCTGCCTCTCTTGTCTCGTTCTTAATCTACTTTCAATCTTTAACATGTCCGCTAATACATCAGCTCCCAACCGCGCTTCCCTGCTCTCTGGTCTCCGCACAGGCGGTGTGCGCTCGTCTTCTAACATTCCTCACACTGCCGCTCCTGGCGGAACCTTCAACATCCCCCGTCTCTCCTCTGGCCTCCACTCCTCCGTCTTTCCCGAGGAAAATGACGAACAAGGCCAATTTGGTCAAAACCTATTCGTGAACAACCGCGGCGGCACCAGGACCATGCCCATGACTGCTGCCGTCGATGGCCCCAACAATCGGTTCATGCACCAGCAGCAGGACGTGAACTCGAACATCGGTTCCTTCAGCCCCGCCTTCGCGGCTCAACCCAACCACGTTCAAGCTCAGGCGCTGCAGATGCAGATGATGCAGCTTGAGATCATCAGGATGCAGGTTAGTAGCATCAACTACATTCCACATGCAATGTCCCCATGTCGTATCTTTTTTCCAGACCATCCAGGCCCAGCAGTATCAAGCTCAACTTCTCGCGCAAAGCCAACAGAGCGCCAGGCGTCCAAATTACAACCCACCTGCGACCGCAGGACCTACCGGATCCTTCGATTTACGCTCTGCTACTCTCAGCGCGCAGATACGTCGCACCGTCCGACCCCAGGACGACGACCAGGTCCCCATGACCGCCGCTCTTGGCGGAAAGTTCGGAAGTCGTCCCAACTCTCTTAGTTCCGGTCCTATGGGCAGATTTTCTACGGACGATTACGACGATGCCTCCGTCCCCCCTACTCCCAACTCCACCACAGTCATTAGCGGAGGCACCTCGCTCGGCGGCGTTACTCCCAGCAACGCTAACCCCAGTGGCGGTGTTTCCAAGTCCGAAACAGCCTCGAACTGGAGACGTGGCGGGAACAACAACTCGGTTCTCCGGGGAGCGAACCGTCCCAACGTTGCTTTGAGGACGTCCCCGCCCCCTTCCGAGCGCCGGCTCTCCCCTCCCCCTGTCCCCTCCGCCTCTCTTGGCAAGTCCCGTCCTCAGCCGCTTCACTTCAACGGCGCGGCCGCTCAACCGATGCCCGCTGTTGCGATTGACACTTCCGAGGGCGAGAACGAGGACGGGTATTCCACGAGCTCTTCCGAGTCCGTTGCATCCAACTCTCCACCCACCACTCCTCGTTCCTCTTCCTCCGTCGAAATCAGCGTCTCTCCGCCCAAGGAAGCCAAAGCCATGCCCGCAGGGCTTGTGAATGGGCACCCGAATTCCGTGGCCCGGAAAGTTTCGAACTACAGGTTGGCAAGCCAACCGATGAGGCAACCCCGTGGGCCACCTTCCGGTCCCGACGAGCTCGGATCGCGTAACTTTGCCGCTCGAATGGTTGCGGTCGCCTAAAGAAAGCTCACATAAACCGACAAGCTTTTGTTTCGAATGCTGGATAGTGGACATTGAATAATTTATCCTCGCACGGTCGAGGTCCTGCTTCCAATCTACTTATCACTGGACTTGGAAATCCCCACGTTCATTCCTTTTTTGTATGCAATCAGTTACAATTCGTCGTTTTTTTGAGGCAAGCATCGAATTAATGTGATGGTACAAAAAGCATTCGCGGCAAGGGGCCTGATGGCTACCAAGTTATGAGGCTCCGCCGAAAAAGAGCGAATACCAAGTCTGTACTGTAGAACGGCGAGTAGAAACTGTACGATGTCAACAACGTCCACCGGCGTTTCAAACCACAAGTACAAGTTCACATGGATTGGAACGTCTACAGGTAGCAGAGAGGCTAGTTTATGCTCATGCGATTTAGATTCTGGCTGGCGGCACGTCGGTGAGGCTGCGATCCATATCGGCTGTGGTCCATGCTTTTCTTCGTCACTTGAAATCCGCAGTTAGCTGCCTGCTTTCACAGTGCGACAGGCAGACGTACACGAGTCTTTCAAACCTCGTCCGAAATTTCGTAAAAGCATGATTGAGAATACGAATGTTGCGAGCAGGAGGACGATCGCGATCACGGCTGCAAAAAACATTATTAGTGCCAAAGCTCGCAGATTCCTGAAAGTTTGGCTTACAAAATACAGTGAGTGTTTTCCATACCCCTCTGAAGTCGGCAGTGTCTTTAAACCTCAGTACCTTGACAAGCTATACACAAGCAAGTTAGCCAGACACTCGGCGGCGAATGCAGCACCGACTTTGTATACGAAATAGACCATAGCTCCAACACATCCAGAGATGAAGGTGTACATCATCATCTTGTTCTCGTGCCGGGCCGCAAGATGGCCCTCGACCAATAGAACGAGGGATAGTGGGAGTGCCGCACAAGTGACATAGTATTCCCAATTGTGGACCAAAAGCACAAGCCAGATGAATTGTACCTTAGAGCGATTGAGTGAGTAAAGCATATGATGTGGAAGTGTGGAACATACGGAAAATCCAGCCCAGAAAAAGACATCAAACTTGACTAGACACTCGTAAATTTGGTAGTTGGCATACATTTTCTTGATTCGCCTGTCGGCGCCCAAGAACTTGTAGACTTTCCAGCCGAATTCGTGATATATCTTCCAGCCAAGAGCTATGTACGCTAATTCTGATATCCCGATGACGACTGGGGTGATGGTGGTGAGGACGTCAATGGGGATATGACCGGTCGACTTCGTATTCAGTTCTCGGATTTCGGTTTTTTGTATGATGGCGTACACCATTAACAAAAGATTGAATATGCTTTCGCAAAGTCAGCGAAAGTAGCGCTGGGTGTTCACGGACATACGTGAGGCAGGCAAACTGCAGTGTATTTCGTGCATATACGGCATCCACAGCCATGACAAACTGAAACACGCTAAAGATTAGGAGCGGTCAGCGCACGAACGGGGGAGATAGATGTCGACGCACTGTGCAAGGGCGAATATGCTCAGATAGACCGGCATTCCATGTGCGGAGTCTCCCGGGGGGGCGTTCTTGTTTATTTGTATGAGCAGCTCGCCCTCGATGGCTAGGTCCACTGTTGTCTCGATGAGGACAGTCAGGACGTACAACCGACATGGTATGGACTCGGGTAATATCTGCGTGGCGATCAGGAGCCAGACAAGCACGAAAACGAACTGGACGGGCCTTTTGCCAAAATCCCAGACCATCTATCTCTTTCTGTGGGGGTGGGGGTGGATAGGCTACGGGTACGAGGTCGTCGTCCGAGTCCTTTGCGGAAAATTGGGGCTTCTGGAGGGGATAGGATGGCGCGCGGTGGTGCGCGGTGGAGGAGAGTTGTGGTGTTTCGACTGCAAACGTCTGGTGGCGGGAAGTGGGGGCATAGGGAGTTGAGAAAGCGAGTTCCTCATCGTACGGAGCCTTGAATTCCGAGTCGTGGGGCGATGCATCGAAGGGTTGTGAGGGCATGGTTAACGAGAGTGGCCCGACAGTACAGTCGTCCTGCGAATGTATATAGGTGCTGTGGGACAGAGAAGGAAGGTGTAGGATACTGAGCGAGTTGCGGGGCAAATTACCCGTGACATTGTATCTGCTTGCCATTGCCCTCCGAGTACACATGATGCAACTACATGGTTACTACCCTCACAATGCGTCTAGTCCCTCAACCACTTGCTCAACGAGCATACTCGGCCCTGTACATGTAGTGAATTTCTTTTGCAAACAAAAGGGACATCATCACCAACCTGCGATTCCCAACACCGTTGTCGACCCAGCCGCGATTTGCGTTCGGCCGCTACATCGACTCAGTGATAACTTGATATAAACGAAGCATACGACGCACGCATCCTGGATAGAACGAGCACAGAGATTCAGGCTTTGCGCTTGGGCTTGCAACACCAATAGCGTATCTTCGTCCGAGCAACGGGCAACGGATTTTAGATACCCTGTTCGCGCCCATTGTCGAAGAAGCTGTGGAATGAAATAAGCAGGCCTCGACTTCGCAGCGTTTTGATATACCGCACAGCTGGATTTTTTGATAACAGGGTCTTGTAGCATGCGAGAGTCGCGTGCCTGTACATTATCAGGCTAACAGGGTTCGCATTCGGAGACCTTACTTACGAGCATCTGTGCGCATCAACTTAATACATTGTGTTCCAATTCAACTGCACACTCACTGAGCGGCTATCTTGCCAGTCGTCATTCCGAGATCTGTGCGGACGGCGAGCACCTGGTTGTGTTGAACGCCGAACGCCCACTCTTGGGAGAAGACTCACCAGCTTGCAGTCATCCAGGGTTGTTAGTGCGGAGACATCAACGCCTTCCTCGGACTCGGATTCAGAATCGCTATCGGACTGGCGAGGGACATGGGTGAATTTTGCGGCAATTTTTGGTGGTATATCTGTTGTCCGCGCAGTGTAATAGCCAAGAAACAGTGAAGTTGCCGCTATGAAAATGTATGCGGCGCCTATGGTCTCGGTATCATCGCGCTGCACCCCGAGTATAAGACTGCCAGCCTACCCAAACTCGAAGCAAGTTGAGCCATGTTAGGCGCGTGCCGGCGGTAACGGTCCGAACTTATGTACTGTGTGCTCAACTGTAATTGCTAAAAATCAATCCAGGGCTTCTCGTTCCGCCGATAGTTTCTCAAGGATATAACTTATCTTGCCGACAAGGGTGTAACCAGGATCCGTCCGCGATCCATCCAGCTCTTTTTCCTACACGAGACTGATTTACGTTCCCCGACCTGGGACCGTTTCAAAATTGTAGCTGCCGAGGCATATATATTCAAGGACACGAGGTTCTCATCTTGCCTCTCTCGCGACTTACCCGTCGACTGCAGCTCGACTGCTGACCCTCGCGAGCTTGCTCTTCCTGCAGGGTGGCAGAGTTCATCAAACGTATACGCGCAGAGCCTCAGACACGCATGCTCTTGCACGCTCGACCCCAGTCGTGCAATCAGGGTTTCTCCCTTCGGCGACGGGTAATTTTTCTTTGAAAAGGAGGCGGCTGGAACGACATGCTCAACAATATTCATTGTACCCCATGAGTCTGCAGCCTAACGCCATAGAACTGTGCCAAACCTCTGCCCTACGGGGCCGTCGTCGCAGCTCTAGAGTCCGACCCCAGAACCTCCTCCCTCTGCTCTTCACGACTGGAGGCCCTCCCCCGAATCAAGATGAGAGTGCCGTTGCAGATGAACTCTGTCTCCCGGATAACATCCCCACGGACGCTGCGCTAACCCTCGTCTCGCCTATATCTGATGCTCACGTCTCTGGCCATTCATCCAGTTTCAGCACATCCCGACACCATGACACTTTTTCGACCCACAAATCCGTGGAGATAGCTTCTCCCTCCGATTCTGCTGTCAGCGGCGGCTCCTTTTTCGAATCTGCCAACCCCCCAAAAAACTCGCGCCTCAAATGGCGTCTCGCAAGTGCCTTATTCTTATACTTCTTGAATGGATGGGGCGATGGAGGTGATTATTCGAAGTTGTTGCTCGTTCTTCCCCGACTGATTGGCCTTTTCAACAGTCACTGGGACTGCATTACCCTGTGCGCAATATTTACCCTTTTTCGTTGAGTTCTTAACTGACTACGTACAAATAAAAGATTTCCGATCCCAATTCCACCTCAGTTACATGACCTCGTCTCTACTGTTCGTCGGTACCATGTGCGGGTACGTCGTCCGCTCTCCCCTACTCGACGGGCCTAAGCTCATGTTTCCATTCTCAGTTTTACCCTGGGAACGTTGTCGGTATCCCACATCTTGAATTTTCTTGGCCGTTTCTACCTTTCCGACCCCAAACTGGCCCTGTTTCCCATCTCTCCTTTTCGCATCGCTTTCTCCAGACCGGCTCCTGGTACTGTAGGCCACTCGGCCTCCCAGGCGCAATATCTGGTCATCCTATTGGCCACTTTTGGCTCACCGATCGCCTTCGTCCTGATGGGCTCAAAGATTGGTTTGTCTGCCATGTTCCTGGCATATGTCGTGATTTCGTTCTGCCGAGCTGTCCTTACGGGTAGTTACTTCCTTCTAACCTGTTTTCTCAGCGTGTAGTTGATTTGCGTAGCTCCATTGTGAGTTTGTTTCCACCTGGTTCCTCGAATCGACTGACGGACGGCTTGGAAGGAACGTTTTTTTGGCCAAGATGCCTAGCAGGCCTCTGGGATATGCATATGCATCTTGGGGTGCGTTCCCTCCTTTAGTGTTCATTGTCGGTTGATCCCTGCTCCAGGCCTTGGCGCCGTCGTTTCGCCCCTCGTATTTCAGGTGACCGCCGCAGCGGGCCTCCCCTGGGCCCATTTTTACTTCGGATCCCTCGTAAATCTGCCCATTCGCCAAGACGAACGCCGCTTACTCGTCTATGTTATTGTTCAGGTACTTACAGCTGCCAATATTGTGTTTCTGGGGATCACCTTCACGCCTACGCCACGCGAGTTTGCGATGGATCGCAAGTGCGCGTTGGACGAGAGGGATGCTAGATTCAATCCACCGCTCGGATCTGACTCAGACCGTCTGTCCGACTCGGATATCTCAAGCGAAATTTCGAGCCAGTCAGCTCCCACTGGCCGTGAGTGCAATCCATGTTGACACAAAAGCAAGGCTTAGTTTTCACTAGAACTTCGGCTCGCTTTTTCGATGCGCTACCAGTGGGCTGTTTCCTTGTTGGCCGTGCTTTACTGCGGCAGGTTCGTACTTGCTCGTGCAATCATGTAAATTACTCATCCCAAATATTCGAAGCGAAACTACGACCCAGGGTCTCGTGAGCTACCTTCGTCCCACATCGTACACGTTATATTCAATGCTCGCCAGATCGTTCAATATCTCTTAGCTGAACGGTCCGCAAACCCAAACACTGTGGGATATGTTACGTCCGGTTTCTGGACTGGGATAACCGTTTCACGAACTGTTTGGAGCTATTTTTCTCCGAGGTAGGTGGCTGGAACGTAAAATGAATGCTTCGGCTTATTACAGCTGCACAGGATTTCATTTACCACACGGAAATTCATCGTGCAAGGATGCCTGTGGGTTCTGATTCCCTACAATCCGTCATATCATACTGACCTTTACCGCAGTGGTACGAGAACCTTCGACCCCTGAGTTTGCCTAACTGTGTTAGGTATGGGTCTTGCCATGCAACTTCTCATCTGGTTCATCGACTCCAACATCGAAAACGCGGTGTCCTGCAGTCTGATTGGCCTTTTTTTTGGGCCGCTTTGGCCAGCAATCCTCGAACTTACGAACGACCTCCTGCCTGTAGAAGTGAGCTTGATTTCGATGGCGATCGTGTATGTTTCCTGTCCCTTGTACCTGCCGCCCATATTTATGTTATTGTTCTAGTTCTGCTGCGGGGAGTCTGGGCAGCGGTTTGTCCTTTATCATGTTCACCTATGCTTCTCGCTGACCATTGCATGCTCAGCTATCCTTCCCTTCATAACGGGCGTTGTAGTCACGAAATACAGTATGCGATGCTGGCCATACATAACGGTCTCACAAGTGGCGATCGTCTTTGGAACGTGGTACATGTTTCCGACGCGCCAGCCCCCACGCCGCTCCATCGCCGTGTAGTGTCCGTTTTACAGATGCGTTGGAAGGGCTGTTATACAATTTCGGGTGAAATACAGAAAGATGTGGCTTGCGAAATGTGGTCTGGACGAATAGATATATGACGAGGCGATAGATCAAGAACTGTCGGTGTCCGTTGATGAACCTGTTTCATCACCTCCGTCGTCTATGCAGCATGAGTCTGAGAATGAGTCGCATAGTTGAAAGGCTCCCACCAAGAAGATAATCGTCAACGACTGGCCGAGGCGGGGACCGTTTGGGAGGAACAATATTCGGCGCTCTACCACGCACACTCTTAGTGGGGCTTTTATTCCCTCTGTCCACGATACTGGCACTCTGTAATGAATAGGCAGAAGATCCTGGGCTGTCCGGAGCGGGAGAAGAAAAGCGAGAGGACGGTGTCGAGGATATCTCAACAAGCGAGGCTGTGGATGAGTCTCGGAGTTTCGACGGCACTTTTGAGGGGGATCGGAGGCCCTGTTTGAGTTATTCAATCATCAAGGCATCGAAATGGGAAATTAATATGCGTACGTTATTGGGAAAACCAGGAACATCTGTACCGGCCTTGATGCGAGAGACAGGGGATCCTGCAACATACCATTTCAGCGTGGATACAAGTATAACAGAAGGAGACAAACCCGAAGCACTTTGCTTCTTCTGCTTCTTGTTGGGCGTAAGTTGAGGAGATTCGGGCTGTTTTCATAATGTTTGAGGGAAATGAAAGTCGTGAACAGAGGCATGACTTGCCCGCTTTCGCTTCAGGTTGAACTCGGCTTCATCTATCCTACCATCAGTGAAGAATACACGGGAACGAGAAATATCATTTACCTGTACGTTTGATTTTCGATTTGCCCTTTCCCTTTCCATCGTCTGACACACCGGCTTCAGGAGAGGTGGAACGACCTCCAGCCTCGGATGATGGCCTGGGAGTGGTATTTATAAATAAGGATGGAATGCGACGGAACATACTTTGACTTGGCAGCTGCATTTCCACGCGCAGCACCTCTCCGAGTTGTCGAAAGACCCATGCACCCGCTCAGATGAGGAGCGTAGCGATTTGAGGCAACCTATGTGCCAGTTAAGGGCGTAGGTATCCGTGAACATTAGTACACACCTGGCGAGAGCATTGTACACATTCAAGGTATAGATTTCCATCTGCCTTGGCGCTGGTGGGTGTACTTGTTCCCGTACCGGCTGAGCCGTTTGCTGCTGGCGTGGAGGGTCGCGACGGTAGAGTCGATTGCGCCGCTATCTGGGTCTGGGACGGTGTGTGCACTGTGCAGTGGTTAGGGATGAGATGACGCCTGATAGAGCCAAAAAATACCTGAACTACACCTGTATTTACTTCAATTTAGCACTATGGCGCGTAACGCAGCTCACCGGGTTTTGCAAACTGGGCAGATGGAGCGACTCCTCGCGATCTCATGATGGGATTGCAAGGTCACGTCTAAAATGTTGGATTTGTATAATTTAGAGGCGTGAATCAAGGTGCCACTAGAGAGGTATTACCCATGACAATATCGTCCAACATAACAGATAGAATCCTGGTGGCCTGCAGCAAGTTGAGGTTCGGTGGAGGACGAGGAGTACCAATTACCAATGTGGAAAGAGTCTCATCCTTCTGAGACTTGGGCATCGGGTTGAAATGACGGACTCTCGGAATTGCTCTCGGAGGTATTCAACCAGCTCTTACTGATCAGTGATCGGACTTGGCACGATCGTCCTCTCGCTGAAATTAGTCTAGTCCATTGCCAAACACATCCAAATTAAGGTCTAAAGTACGTTCCTATCATGGTTATTAGTACCTCGAGGAGAGGCGCGATGCAGCGAATACGCCGATTATGGCCACAGCAAGAGCCATAATACTGGCGGGCAGCAGTACGTCCTTCGGAATCCCCATGATATCGTGCGGGATCTCGTGCGGAGGAATCGTGTTCCCTTCCAGCAGTACAGATTTTACCTTTTCCGCTTCCGAGGGCGCAGGCGAGGGAGCCTGCGGGACCGGCTCCGGCTTCGTCTCTTTAGCCTCCGCTTGCCCCCATCCCTTCCCGCCATGAATAACGAGAACGACACGGTCTGCACCGGAAGTCCTCGCAATCTGAACCGCATCGACAACATCGTGGTCCGACGTCATTAACACACTGTCGCCGTCTGCGTCCGTGTAAGATAAATGAAAGTCGATAGGGTCCGGGATGACAGTTGGGTCAGAAGTCGACTTGAAATCGGTGAAGAAGGGATCCGTCGCCAATTTTCCCGCAACAATCTCGCGGAGATGCTCGACGTTGTCGTGGCGAGCTTGAAACCTATGAGTACGGCCGCTTGGCGTGCGGAACTTGAAAACCCAGGTGCCATCGTCGACGGGGATCCCAGTGATCGAAGGAATTCCTGGCTGGGGATATCCTCCCATGGCAGACGGCTCGTCGTCCATGACGGATGCAGAATCGTTAGGGTGTACCTCCGATTGGGGAGACTGCGGCGGGCGGAGATTATGCATCGAAGCCAAGGAATGCATGTCTGGGGTGGCGCGCGATCCAGACACGTAGGAATCATTATCATCGTTTCCGATGGAGTCGAAGAATCGACCCCACATAGGGCCGCCTTCACCCTCAGCAGGAGTATCGTCGTTAGAAGTCATTGCGTTCATCTGCCACAAACTCAGCACACGGAAATGATGAACAGCATGCAACACACTTGCTCCAATGTCGCATAGGTCAAGGTGAGAACGTCGATAATGGCAGATAGATGTCCATCTTCCTCAACGACGGGCAAGTTGAGATAGTGTCCATCTGTGATCATGAATGAATTTAGCATTTGCGAGCAGCAGCGATGGCGTACTGTGCATCTTTTTCAGGGCATCGTGAACGCTCATCGTTGGAGGAGCTGTGTCTGGATGGGGAGTCATTACTCTAACGACACTGCACCTTCCGGCGTCAAGTCCTGCTGCAATAACTCGCAGGACAACATCCTTGCTGGTGAAAATACCGGCAATTTTCTCAGCAGGTGGGAGCCCTGGCGACGAGGGAGTGACGCTCTCCATCACGCAGACTGCGGTAGTTCTCCTCTCCTTCATGAGTCGTGCAGCTTCTCGCACTGTCGTCTTGGGACCGACCGTAGCCGGATGGGAACGAACGTCCATGACAGTAGTGAGATCAGGGAGGGCGGTTTTCTCGCGGAGTTTTTCTGCCCATGCAAGCATCGCGGCAGCTTGAGGATTCGACCCGGCTGAGCCCAGTTCCGACTGCACTCCAGCCATTGCAGCAAATAATTGTTCCGAGGCGGCAGAGCTGCGTTCAACCTTGCCCAGAGCTTCATGGAAAACTTTAGTGATATCCAAAAGACCGACCACATTGCCTTCCTCGTTGCAGACAGGCTGGGAAGCCAGGATTTAACAAACAGGGGAGTAAAAAGGATGGGACGCGTCGTACCAGATGCCGGAAATGTTTCGAGACCATCAACTGCAGGGCTTCCGTGGCACTGGTGGTGTCTCGGGTGACCATAGGGTTTCTTGTCATTATTTGGTGCACTGGAGTGGTGTGAGGATCGAGGCCATCGGCAGTGACCTGGCAAGAACAATGAATTTCGCAGCGGCGAATAAATGTAGCGGGAGGGCATACACGATAGGCCATGTCCTTGGCAGTGAATATCCCACTCAAACCCTCCTCCTCATCCACAACGAGAACACAGTCGGTTCTTTTGGCCGCACATAGTTGACTAGCTTCCGCGACCGTAATATTTTCGGGAACAGTCAGCGCGGGGCTAGGTCGCAACGCAGCGACCGTGCCCTTCGCTGCCGCGATCCTTCCGCCGCGCTTATTGCTCCGCATACTGTTGGTCGTCGAAATAGTGCGTTTACGCGAAAGCTCCGATTCTATCTTTTTACGGATGGCCTGCAACAAAAACGATTAGCAAGCGCGCCGAGAGCACAAGCAGCAAGCAGAATAAAGGCCATCAGGATGCATATTAAGAGCCTGCATACTTCATCTCTCTTCGACTGCTTCTTCCGAGTCTCCGATACGGACGTCGGGAAAGTCTGACCAGATATGGTAGACATTGAGCGTTGGGGGGAGTCGCGTTGATCCGGAGGGAAGGGAATGGGGGAGAAGTTGCGTTGAGGGGACGGATGGGAAGCAGAATGAGAAGCCACGGGAATGCGAGACATCAGCAGAAAGATTCGCTTTGTTGACGATTGTTTCAATTCTGATATATCAATCACGAGGGGAGATTGCCTTTTCTACAAAATAAAACAGCAGAGTACACAAACTCGCCATCGTCGTGGACCATGGGCGATGGGATGTATATCGTAAAATGGTATCTATGCTGTGCGCTTCCCCCGTCCTTTCGTTTGCCTTGTGGTGTAAAAGTAATACCCTCCGCCGAGTACCACAAGGACCAAGAGATTGGCTGGGAAACATTAGTTTCGTCCACTGTCCGAGCTAACGCCATACCGATGACGAAACCGTACACTCCTTGCAGCAACCCTAACACGAGAGTGACTAGACTTTGTGCCAGATGGACACAACTGCTGATGATGTCTTTTCCAAGCAGCACTATCGCCTGGAACACAGCGAGCAAGGAGTTGAGGAGTGAGAAGAATACACCCGTCAAGGAGTTGAGAAAGTCTGAAAAAGCAGATGCGATAGTTGCAGCCATGGTTTATTGTGATTCGGATTGCGCTTTACTGGCAGTTAAATACAAGAACAGCCCGACTCCACAGTTCGGACGTCATACATGCATCACGAGCCAGAATAGCATTGAAGCGCGTAAATCAATGACAAGTCAATCTAAACAGCGCTTGAGCGGAATTGTTCAGCAACAAGAAAGTTCGTCATCTTCGTGGGGCAGCCCCAGCAGCAGCAGGCGCCGCATTGGGAGTCAAAGTAGTCCCAACCCAACGTCCAATCAGCATCTGGATCTTGTCCCAAACCTGCACAACAATTGGTGGGTTCCCTGGCTTGCGCGCAAAAGCATCGATGCGGGCTGTCACGGCGCCGATAGCTTCACGAGTAAATGCGGACTGATAGTAACGTTGGCGGAGGAAATGGGCGAATATGATCGGAGAGAGGAGGGAGTTCTGGAAAGTGATCGCCCCTAGGAAGACGCGAATGAAAATAACGAGTTCAGTGTACGCGACCACTTTCATCGCAGTGTCGTAGTTGGCTGATGCCACGTCAGATCTCGGGACCCGAACAAAAAGACGATGGCACTGACCTTTTACCCATGTTTGCAGTCTCTTCGCAAGTGGGTGAGGAGTAGGCGGGCCACCGGCGGTAGCAGGAGGGCCCGGGGGAAGGAATTGAGGCATCAGAGTAGTGCGGGCGAATGTGAGGGCATGGAACAGAGAGAATATGGCGTATGGGAGCAATGTCACTTAGTAATCCAGTCCAGTTGAACAAATGAACAGATCTGGGTAGAAGAAAGTATTTACTGGCAATTGGTTTGGATGACCACCAGAAGAAGGCCAGGAGGAAGTATTGGACATTCTGCAGGAACACTTTCAGATTGAGGCGAGAAAGCGGATGATATTCAAATCCTCACCTCGTCGAGCATCGCCCTCCTTATGAAAGCAGCGTTGGGTTGAGGAGTCTACCGTGCAGACATTGATCAGCATCAGCCACGCGGCAAAATGCCTGGGGAACGCACCCCCAACGATTTTCTACACAAGGCGAGGCAAAGTGAGTGAGATAAATGGTAGCATGTCCAGGAGAGTCTTACTGGCAAACAATCGCGTAGCTAACAAGTGCCCCAGTGAAACTCGCTGGAAAGGAATCAGACGACTGGAGATTGCGGCTGGGGAAGACTGGGAAACAAACCTTTGTACCACCACGAAGAGACGCTCTTGAACATCATCCATGCGAGGAAATATCGGAGGGAGGAGAGCAATAACAGGAAATGGCCGGAGGCCCAGAGATAATGCTTACACAACGAACATGAAATCAATTATCAAGCGCGAAAGATGGGACACAGATAGTTTACCTGAGTTGTTGCCATAAGATGCTGGTCGAGGAGAGAGAAGAGTCTTGAAAGTCTCGAGGGCGAACTGGTGACGTGCGAGTTCCACAGTTTGGCTTGATTGGCGTGGGTTTTGGAACGGCCTCGGGAACAAACACTGTGACTCTCCGATGTTCACTCCAAGTTCATTCGCTTCACATGGTTGGTCCCCCTCATTGTATATCTTACTTTTTCTGAGGATACCAGGCTTGGCGCTCGTCTCTCTCTCCATTGCTTCTCTCACTATCGGCTACTACCTGGGGCGACAGTCCACTGCTCAGATAGACATCCCAGCGGACGATCAGTTTCAAGAACACGACGACGAATACAATGACGGAGACCTCGGGGCAGTAACAGCAGGACTTCTTGAGCCATGCAAACTTGTATACTATCTCTCTTAGACGCGAATGTTGGGTTGAACGATGACTGGAAGGTTCTCATTGTTCGCACGGACCTGAAACTGACTCCAGGAAAAATATCGGCGCAGTGAGCATTCGTGGTCTTGTCCCTTCCCCCTCTTTTAATAGGTTTACTAGATGTGGGTGTGTACGATGTCCACACTACCTATAGATTTTGACCAATGGACGGCAGGCACGCGACCCTTGCTTGCTATCGAACCCTAGTCAAGCGAAATCCAAAGGTTTGATCCACAGCTCCATCCTTTCGGTCATCACCATACCATCATCCATCCTTGTAGTTGGTGAAACATTGGGAGCGTACTGGGTGCGTAACTCTGTCACCCTTCCTGTCGTATTATGAAGCCACCGTCTCAGTCAAGCAAAAATTGCGCTGAAAGCAACCTCCGAAAAGCAACTACTAGACCTTGAATCTCTCGCTAAAACTCTCGATCTCTGTGCTCGTTCTGTTCAAGACCCGTTTGTCGCCCCTAGATTATTACATCGCTGACCTCATTCGCTTTACAGGGAAGCAACGCGGGTGGAAGCAGATACACGAACGGTGCTTGCCATTGGACCTGCACCTGTTGAACTTATCAATCGGGTCACTGGCAAACTGCGCTTGTTTTAAAATTTGGAATGCGTGGACGTAGGACAGACTGTACGGTGCCTCACCCGCTCTACAATGAAGAAATCATAGCATAGCGTCGGTACTGTAGCACGGATCGTGGAACTTCGCCAAGAATCGTCCAGAACAACGCGTTGCCCAAAGACGCGAACTCTGTGTTGTTGTCTGTTTGCTATTCGCGTGATGCGTCTCCTCAAGTTTTACTCCTCTTGAAAGCTCCACGCCCGTCACTAATGAGGTCGTACAGCCCTTTGGGCACCCTTAAAACTTAAATACAACGATTAAGTCTGCCAAATTCATGGCCGCTCTTACCCTAGCTCGCGCATATCAAACCTCTTTCGACACTAGGCCTCATACCACACTTGCGTAAGTTTGACCTTAACCAACGGGGTCGCTCCCGCCTCACCGACAATTTCAGCGTTACTGGCGGCTGCCTCAACGCCTTTGGCGACGTCGTCGCACAATGTTCCCATAACATTGCGAGTTTACTGGCATCTACTAAATGAGGTGGTTCTCATACCTTGTCTAGCTTCGAAAGCCCCACGAAGACCGCTCATCTTTTGACCCCATCCGCACTTTGCGCTTCTTCGTTTTTGGAGCTACCATCAGTGCGTCTCTTCTTGGTCGCTTCCTGACTCCCACAGAACGTTACTATAGGCCCTTTTCTCGGTCGTTGGAATGCGTTCCTAGAGCGTCAGTTTCCCCTCCGTGCTCTCAACGGGACAGGGAAAGTTAGCCTGAAAGCATTGTCCAAGCGGGTCGCTTGCGACCAAATTGTCATGTAAGCCGTGTTTTCTATCCATGCCCGACAATGCCATTAACATCCAGCAGGGCTCCAATCGGGGTCAGTTGCCATCTCTCCAGACACATGCACGGTATTAATTCCTCCTTAGCTTGTGGCTTTTATAGGATCCATGGGTGTTTTGGAGGGTCGGACTCGAAAACAAATTGCTCAGGTAACGTCTCCAGTTGTTCTCTTTCACTGTTCGAAAATTTAATCAATCAATAGAAATACAGCGACTTGTTTATGCCAACCCTCGTCACGAATTGGAGCGTTTGGCCCTTGCTCCAAGTGGTAAATTTTAGATACATGCCTCTTCCATATCGCGTGCCATTCCAGTCAACCTGCGGCGTCTTCTGGACCTTGTACTTGTCAACTGTGAATTCCAGGTACGTCTCCTACCCACTCGCAGCACAACCGTAGTTGACACGTCTATCCAGGGAGGACCGTAAGCAGGACAGAGACACTGAGATGCTACGCACACTTGGATAAAAGTATAATACCATCGTTTTGTTCTTTCTCTTGTACAAATTGTAGCTTTAGCACCCGAACAATGTAGATTTTTTTAGATCTAGGAAGCACCGTACTTGTGCACAAAGTATGCAGGGGGTAGGGTGGCAAGCACGTCTACGAGTGGCCTTTCTACTACGACAAGCTCTCCGGGTGCCAAGAAATCCAAGTGAAGAATCGGACGATAGTGAGTAACCATCTTGAAATTGGCATGATCCTCAGAGGTCGGCTCAATCTTCGGGCTCTTGTCACCTTCACGCCGTCGTTTTTTGGGGCCCGATCTGGCGCCAGACTCGTCTAGTTTGATTTTACATAACCACGTTGACCCCCAGAACAGCGCATACCGCGGGGCAGCAGAGCCAATGGCAACGGGATCGAACGCAACCCCAAGGATGTGGTCGTGCGCGCGAGAAAAGCGCTTCGGGAGGTTGTCGCAAATGTCTTTCGACCAGGATGGGAATTGCCTCGATTCCACGTCAAACAACTGTATGCTGTTGTCGGGGAATGCTAATATCAGTATGTTTGGCCGACTGGGGTCGAAACATATTGTTTGAGCAGCCTGATGGAACGAAGGCAGGGTACAGTGGTGCTGCAAAACAGTCAGCCGACATTGCAAGATATACACGCATGGGCAGCACCTGTAGGGAGTCCAGGTTGTATACATGCGTCCGGGCATGGCTGTCTGACGATGCTAGCCACTGCCCATCAAAGCTCGTGGCCAGACGGAGAACGGAGGCTGGAACGGGGACTGCGAGCCGTTCACTCTCCGACTCCTCAGCGTCGTTGGCCGCAGAGGATGCGAGTTCGCCGCGGTCGTCGCCTGGGCGTCCTTTGATGACTCGATCGCTGATAATGGAACTTGCATGCCGGTGGTGGTCAAACCTGCGCAGCACTTTGAGTTTTTCATCACCTGCATTGAGGTCAACAATCATGATATACGACCCGAAAGCTGTCGAGATGACAAGCTTTGATGAATCGGGAGTGAAATGGAAAGCAAGGCCGCCGCTTGAAGTGCTTTTGGCCGGAAGATGAGCACGCAGAATGTCCGAAAAGTCTCGAATGCGTTTGGGCTTGATACCACCAGTTGCCTGTGAAGAATCATTACTATTGTGCGTTATGAATTTGGGACGGCGTACATCGGAAAGCAAGGAAAACAGTTTCGACTCGTACAAATCAGAGACCGCGAGCCATCGTCCATCATTAGATATAGCGCTTGCAAGGAGATTTGTGTGAACATTTAAATCCATGTCAAGGACTTTTTCCCATCCTGGAGCGTCGATATCGTCTACCGCGGAAGCTCCCTCGTCCGGCGACATAGGTTTCTTGAGTATTCTCCAGATACTCACTCCCGCATCCCGTGTGCAGCAGATGAGTCGGGCTTCGCGTGCGACGCAGACGGCTGACGCAGGGTAGGCCAGTCGTCGGTGGTATGAATCTTCAAACGCAGAGTGTATACTCGTAGCGATCGGATTTATGATTTTAACCGCAGTGTTAGTGGGAAGGGCTGCTGGCGTAACCACGACGGACATGTCGAGGCCCCCGGAAGCCAAAATCGGTGCGACGTCCATGGGGAATTCGCGCCCGTGAGATGAAGGAAGAGTGGTGTACGGAGGCCAGATAGCGAGCGCTCGAACATCATGGGAGTGCATGCGACGAGCAGACGTCTGTATCCACCGCCGAGAACTCGGTTTCTCTCCACCCGATGTCTTAACAAGACAAAATTGGGATATTTCCTGATCGACACCAGAGGTGTAGACTGCGGTGCCTGTCTGCATTTTTGCTTAATTATGAATGATGGGAGGCTTAGGTTCAACGCACAGGGTCAACTGTTAGGCAAAGGACGTCTGCTCCATGGGCTTGAAAGGTTTGTAATTGGGTACAAGTCCGCGAGTCCCAAAACTTGACCATGCCCAATGAATCTCCAGACACGATTGTACCATCTCTGAAACCTCGTTTCAACGCGAGATGCATTGATAGATGATGGAGGGAACTAACCCTAGAACACAGACCGACCAGACTAATGTCCGCTCCCCCCGAATTTTATCGGTTCCCATTCTATCAATGACCCGGCCACTTGCAACGTCCCATTTGCGGAGACTGCTATCGGATCCACCCGTTACCAGCCACGCGTCTGTCCAATCGTCCTCTTCATCGTCGCTGGAATCATCCGTTGTTTTGCGAGCCAAGGTTTGGCGTGGACTAGGAGGGCCCCATGCAATGCTCAGGACCCGGCATTTCACGCGGTCAAATCGACGGTGATGCGTTAACGTGTCGTCCGCTAATGAAAGGAGCCGCACAGTGCCATCTTCGCATCCCAGTGCAAGCAAATTTGATCCAGGATTGAGAGACATGGACCAAATGGAACCGCCTTGTGAGCTAATAGTCCTCTGAGGATAGTGATTGAGAGCGGGATAAAATGGAAACAATTTCGTCCTTACTCGTACGCAACCCCGATCCATGTCCCATTCGAGGAGCTCGCTGCCTCCGCCCGAAGAAAATAGACGAAGTTCTGAAAGTGAGGGTACGACGTCGGGCCTTACGTCACCAGGGTGCCGAATGGCAAAGACGATAGAATCAACTTTGGAAGGGTATGGGCCAGCCAAAGTCTTGTCTAACCATTGAGCGCGTTAAAGGAGATTAGGACGACGAGAGTAGTTACCGTTCTGAGAACCCATGCTTGGGACGACTGTAAATCGCCTTCGGCTCCAGTCCATTCACATAGGTCGATGTTTCCATTGGCGTGACCCACTGCGAGAGCGCCAAATCTAACAGGCTGTTTGCCTAAAGATGAGGCTTTTTTGATAGCGGAAGGGATGGGAAGGGGGGGAAATGCTAGGGCAGTTATTGGTGATGGGGTGAAGTCAACGAATCTACATCGATGCAAGGCCAAAGTCGTCGCTTCGGCCATCGCAGTGGTCGCAAAAAAGTTCAATCAGCTTGTCACATAAGTCAGGCGGTCCGGACGTCACGGTCACTACTCAAAAATCTCGATCTCGACATCATGTCCAGCCTTTTCGGAGGCGGCGGGAGCAGCAGTTCAGGCGGACTCAACCAGGAGAGGCTGGAGATGGCACTGACAGAGTCAGCCCTTTTTATTTATCAACTCTTCCCCTTCTAAACTAGTTCAGAATGGATACCGTTACGGACCTCTTCAACCGAATGGTTTCGTCAGTTAGAGCCTCTTGCTGCACGAAATTCACTCACTGATTCCGCGCTAGTTCCTGTCAGAACAAATGCATCGCTCGATACGCGGAGCCAGACCTCAGCAAAGGCGAGAGTGTATGCATTGACAGATGCGTCGCGAAATATCATGAGGTCTACGGCAAAGTTGGAGATAAACTCAAAGTCAGAGGCGAAGGGCAGCAGCGATAGAGTCAAGAGTACAGCATGTTTCTTGACCCCACCAATTATTTGCAGTGATGGGTCCGATACTGGAAACGCGAACGCAGATATGGCATTCTTCTACTCGTAATACAACTGTGGATACTGGTCGCAGAACCCGGAAACGTCTAAGGCGGTGGGGATTATTTAGCACCAGGAAAGCACTCTGCCATCGTCTTCGCGTGTTTGTTTTGCGCGTGTTCTTCGAGACTAATTGTTGGGTTCAGAATGAGAGAAGATAGCATACAGTTAGTATAGACTGACGCTGGAGCGCGGGTGGTAATCAGCTACAAAGAACGAAGATCAGTGGATTGGCAGGCGGTCGAGAAAAAAAATGAAAGGCAAACGCACAAACGGCTGCTTGCACGTTGCACAGACGATGGATTTGGCTGCTTCATTGACCTGGAAAGGTTCATAAACACAAGTGTTCTTTCACATTTAAGACGTGGTGTACCTTGGCTTGGCTCTTTGAGCCCTTAGCAGCATTCTTGTCCGAATTTCTTTCGCGCTTTTGAGCAGCCTAAATGAATATCGTCTCTCGATTCAATGAATAATGACGGAAATTCTTTGTCCTCACCTTCGCACCCTGTTCAAGACGCAGATGAGGAAATATTACTACGGCTCGGGACCCGGAGGGCGCTACAAACGTTACCCATGGAGAGGGATTTGAGGAAGTGAGTGGTGGAGGCCTAGGCAGGAGCACAGCCGAGCACAAATAGACCACAAACAGACCCACAAAAAATTTCACTCGCGAGAATTGATTGCCGCCAAGTCCGCCACGGAACACTTACTGGCTGAGTGTCGGCAAGGGTAACCTCGAGTCTCCCTTCGTTAGCTTTTGTTAATAAATTCTGTAGATGCAACGATTCATGTACATAACCGGATCCCCGGTCCGGTCCGGAACATATTTAAATAGGAGCTCCCACATGCAGAAAGTTTTCTTCCAACGGACCTTGTCTCCGTTTCACCACCGAAAAATGACCCTCGCCTCCATCGCACAGCAGATCAAGCTTGATATCCTGTCCAAGACTCATGTCGAAGACAATGTCGCCAAACGGAAGGAGATTTCGCGCACTTTTATCTGTGAGTCGAGATCGTAGAGAGATAAGCATACTTCATTGTGCCATCTACATAGCAGACACAATCACAGGTATTCTTTTCCGACACCCGACACCATTCCCATGGGACTTGGTTTATGCTCGATCTGATACATAGGCCAGTTCCGACAAAGGAAATGTACGAATATGCGATCCTCTCCACCATAGGCGATGACGTCTACTTTGTGAGCTTGATATCTCTCAGAGGATTTGGTCGATGATTCAAATGAACCACGGCCAGGAACCTTCCACGAAAGCCTTGGAAGATCATATGGCGAAGGTCACCGGGAAAGAAGCAGCTTTATTCGTACCCAGTGGGACGGCTTCGAATCAGATTGCCCTTCGGACTCATCTCTTGCAACCCCCATACTCTGTTTTGTGCGATCATCGTGCGCACATACACAAGTAAGATCCGTCTCTTACTGGTCTCGGCCGAATCTGAAGCGTGCAGATACGAGGCTGGCGGAGCTGCGTTTCACAGCGGAGCAGCGGTCACAGCAGTAGTACCTTCAAACGGTGGCGATCCATTCCCAGCACAAGACAGAGTTCTGAGATGTAATTCTAGGTCATCACCTCACCCTGGACGACGTCAAGCAACATATGATTCTGGGATCTGAAATTCATACGTACCTATATCAGTTCTAGAAGTTTTTCTCCTCCGCTCAAAGTTCAATTGGTAGCGCCACCACCGAAATTATCAGTCTCGAAAACACCCTGAACGGTTTGACCTTTCTGTCCGGCCACAAAGGAAAACTGTACGACTCACATGCTATCCATAGGTACAATCTTTCCGCAGGAAGAGATTATCGCCATCTCGGAATTTGTCCACTCGCACGGCAAGAAAATGCATCTAGATGGAGCTCGTCTCTGGCATGTTGCTGCAGAGACTGAGACTCCTTTGAAAGAATTATGTGACCCATTCGATTCAGTCAGTCTGTGCTTCAGCAAGGGTCTAGGTTCGTGCTTGTCCGTCTTTTATGGCGGTGTTTAAACGACGCAAAAAAAAGGCGCGCCCATTGGTTCTTGCCTGGTTGGGTCCAAAGCGTTCATAACAAAAGCCCGGTGGATTAGGAAGCTCTTCGGAGGCGGTATGCGGCAAACAGGAATTTTGGCCGCCTCTGCTGCCTACGCGCTTACATTCAACTTCCCTCTATTACCCGGCGTCCATCAACTCGCCAAAAAATTAGAGGCGGGGTTGGAGGAAATCGGCGTCGACATCACAAGCAGAGCTGAAACCTGCATGGTTCGTACTGATCTCGTCCCATCCATTCCGTTAATTTGACGGGGGGCAAACTAGATCTTTTACGACCCATCGACTGTCGGTGTCACCTATGACGAGATCGCTGATCGGGCAAGTGACCTGCCCGAACCTCTAGTACTTGGGGGCTCGCGGTTGGTCGTCCATATACAAACCTCGGAATCGGCGGTGGAAGATTTTTTGTCCGTGGTCCGCCAGTTGGCCGAGGAGAGGAAGGCTGCGGGTTTCGTCCGACCGGAGTCAGGCACTGTGAACGGAAAGAGCGTTTACAAAGACATATACGTACGCCGCGCAGCGAAGAACTTGAAATAGAATAAAGAATGTAGTAGAATGCAACATGTATACATCCTGTCCCTATCCTTTGCCGATATATTTTTGTTTCTCGTATTCATTCCACAAGTTTTTCATAATTGTTTTGCCACCCTGCATCGAGGGCTGAAGCCATCATGGCATCTCGATTGTGTTCGCTAAGCATGCTACACAGAGCGAAAAGACCCGGCCGAAGTTCCTTCCGAAGGTCAGAGGGCAAGATGCACAGGGGATCATTCATAGCATCGATATATGCCTTGATGACATATGCAGCGTGTTTGGAAAACGGCCGTGCGAGAGATTCTGCTCCTTGCACGTCTGCGGTGGAAGAATTGGTTCGGATCGTGGTCTTGGTGATAAGGGTTTCGAGCAGACGCGAGAGGGCCTTTCCCTCCTCGGGACCTGTAGGGCTTGCCGAGTTGACCCAACGTGGAAGTGAGTCTGTCACCAACGTAGTTTGTTTGGCTCCTAATTGCGGACGCGGCCTTCGGATTGTCGCGAACAATTGCTGTAAAACTAGTCCAAGGCTCGGTAGCGTCGCAGCGACCAAGTCGCGGCGGAGTCGAATGAGAGCCCCTGTAATCATGACGATATTATGGAAGGCGGCGGATGTCGTCTTTTCGTCGTGCTCCTTGGATTTGGTCAGGAGCTTGGAAAGTATTGACCATATGCTACCGATATCTGGGGCAAGTAATGACGCAGGCTATGCAGTCGGTGGTCAACACTCGTTGTTTGTTGAGCAAAATGAAATGCAAGCGTACGCTTTCAGCGCATTGTTGGTGGATAAGTCGAAGGACTTCCAGACGTAGAGGCAGTGGCCCACTGGTGAATTCTCCACGACCTGCAAATATATTCAAGGAACTAGTTAGGAACTTTTGGGTGTATTTTAAAGTACCTGAAGCGAGGTGTGAGTAGGGATCAGGAAAGAGGGTTAAGTGCGCACTGGGTGGGTGATCGGACAGAAGCAAGGCTGCCATGTGGACAAGACGGGGCCTATCTGGGGCTGAATGTGCTTTATCTGCCAGGCACTCGCCTGTAAGGTCCAGAACGTGACCGAAGTCCGCCACGGAGAGAGTGTTGCATGTCTGTGAAAGAAGCTGATCAAGCTGAATTTGGCCTGCGATAGGGTATTAGAATGTGAAAATGGGCCTGGAACTAGCTAAGAGAGTAACCGTTGGGGCTAACGAAACGACCAAACGACACATAGGTAGCCAGACATATGTCAAGTTGCGAGAGACGGTCCCGATCCGGCATCGAGGGGAGTTCTTCAGATAGTATCGCAAACGCAGCGGCGTGGTTGCCATCCAAGTGATCTGGGCCTTCAGTGGATACCGTGGAATATTGGTAGCCGAAGAACATAATCTTCGCCCGAGGAATGGCATCTCCGTCCTCTGAGATGTTTCAGAGTCTTCAACATGGCTAAAATAGAAAAGACCGACTGTCGAGTTTCAACCACCTCCCAAGAGAAAGAGTGTGAAGCCACAAGACCATTAGCTCTTTGTCGTGAAAAAGAGCATCTAATTTTTCAACATGAGTGAATAGAGTCCGTGATAACCGTCGTTGAAGAAGCAGAATTCCATCTTGCACGTCGTCTGAGAAGCTGACGGTCAAATAAGCTGGCTGATCACATTGGACCTCAATAAGGAGCCACACTTGGTTGGAGAGAACCCTCTTATCAAAACATCCACCATACGAACCAAGATCCTATTATTGGCAGAACCAACAACGTCGGACGGAAGAGATGGACGTAACGCGTCCAATATCGCCTGAGAAGTCCCTGGTTCGGAAGACTTCAACAAAGCTCTAAAAAAATAAGGTCAGGGACTGGACAACTGCGCACAAAAATACGTACGAAAAGTACAATTCAACCAAATTCAAGGTCACAACAGTGAAGTTCTGCGGCGCCTCCAGAGAAAGATCGGGATGCACTAAATGGTTCAAATATCGAGACAATTTGGTCACCTAGGCCCGTTGTCAGCAACCAATGGGTAAATCTGCTTGAACTTACCGTTTGATCAATAGATCCCACATATAGGATTGCATTGTGTATGAAAAGTCGAAACACAGTAACAATAGGATAAACAGTCGTTGGCGCCAGTGAGGGTGTTGCAGAGTATATCTGCGTTCACTGCTCTTCTGACCATTTCAGTCCGGGAGACCCGGGGGATATACTCGACAGGGAACATCAGGAGGAGTTGATAGGTGGAGAAAATAGTAGCGCGATCATGGACAGTTATGTTCGAATCAATATCGGTCAGCGCCGATGTGGCCTCATCTGCAAAGGCAAGGATGGCAGCTGAAGATCGTCAGGCAAGGGCGTCGAGTTCCCGAGTGTGGATAACCCACCGCGCAAGTTAGAAAGTTCCCAAAATTCAGCCGAAGATAACGCGTTCAGGAGTAGCGATGTCGCATCCAAGTCCAATGCACCAGGGACATAGTTCCCCAGGTTCGACTTCACGAGGATCGCTACCAACCTTTGAAGTTGGGGTGCCGATGCGACAGCACTACATACAGGTTTGAGCAAGGAAGAGGTCGTTGATGCCGACTCACTCGATTGTAGGGAGCCACCTGTCGATCAACATATGGAGGATGGCTAAGGCACTCTCCGCTTTCCCTTGCGAACCGAATGTCAACGAGGAGGAGACTCCGGACCACGAAGTTTCCAAGAAACCGAAGTTGTTTTCGAGATAGCTTAACAGTCGATCCAGTGAAGCTTGCGTTCTGTTATCCTCGTCGACTGTCGACCATTTGAGCAGGATGCGGAACTGAAGCGTTGAGGACAAATGTCATGACGGAGAAGATAGAGACTCACAATTTCAAGGTTCAGTTCGGGGAGCAGATTTTCATCTTCTGACGATGTCTCTATCTTTGACCAGAGTTTCTCTGTGTAAGGGGTGTCCAGCGCGTATTCTAAGCGCAAGATTGAAGCCGCTGTAATCTGCGATCGCCACGAATCCGCCACGTTATTGCGTATTATCTTCAGCGTCTTCGTGAGTGACCGGGGCAGGAAGCCGCTTCGCATATCACTTATCGAATCATTAACTTCTCGGAGGGTAATATCGGAGAGAGCTTGCAAAGGCAAGGCTGTGAGGACGACAGAAGCCAGCCTCGCGCTGAAGGAAAACGTGAGGGCCAGGCGGCTGCTTTCGGTATCCGTGGTAGCGGAGATCTTGCTCAAGCACGTTTGAAGTCTCTCGAGAATGAACCTCACTGTCTGGCCAGTTTGTGTTGGCGTAAGGAACTTTCGCGTTGACCTTGCGAGCCATCCAAGATGCGTCGAATGAAGGAGTGCGCTAGAGAACGAGCACTGATACTCATGCTGTATATTATAAGTTTCTTGTGGATTTAGTTCCAACGCAGCGAAGAGGCTCTCAACATGATGGTGTATCGTCCGAGTTTTAACGTGATACTCGAGCAATGACTTTAAGAAATGGAAGATGGAAGGGGGAGGATCCGATATCTGCAAAGATCTGAGAATAAACGCAGACGAGAATCATAAGACTCGACGTACACGCCGTAGTTGCGGAAGTATACGAGGGACGTCTTCCAAGATTAAGTCGTGATCGATTTGCATCAGCTTGGAGAGACAGGCAACAGATAACGAGGCTTGCTCTGCACTGTCTCCTATCGAACGATTGATTTAGAGTTCACAAGGCTGTAAGTCATAAGGTCTTACCGGTAACTTCCTTCCCAAGTAAAGAGTTAACTAAGGGTAGGATATTTTGCAGGCTAGCCTGACCATCAAGCTGACCACCGCTGAACAGATTTTCTTCGGCGACCACGTTCAAGAGACCAAGTCTGGTCCTCCAGGTCAGAACGGTCGGAAGAACCGCGGTGAGGAGGACTTGACACGAGTCGAAGAAGGAGAAGCTGACTGCACGGATTTGATCAGCGATGGTGACGGTATTGTGACCAGAACTTTGGCCAAATAATGTACTGCGGTATTTCCTGGTGGACTGGACGAACGACGCAAAAAGCCGAGGGAGCAGTGGATGAACAAGGTCATCAGGAATATTCCGGAGAGCGCTAAAAAGTGGATGGTCCATGCCGTGCACTTGGCGCAAGGTATCTGCAGTGAACAGAACATCGATCCCTGCAGCATAGACGTTCTCTTGAAGGCCAGGCGATGTATGGTTGGAAGATGAAACAATCCATTTCCGCAAATAATTTTGAATGAAGAGTGTAGATAGCTGAGTGACAGATAGAATGAGCGACACACAGAGCAGAATGGGTTGCCGTCACTTTTTTCTTATTCGAGGAATTGCCCACAGAGACGCGGAGGGACGATATAATGGTACAGCCAATTTGCTCCAGACCATCGTTCGTTTCATGGAAGTTTTCGAGGCTTCCCAAGAAGTGACCGAAAGACTCTAGCAGAGCCTCGGCACTTATTTTATGCACCGCCAGTGGCCAAATGGTGGAGAGGCTTTTCTCAACTACATTTGAGAGGGAAAGGCGTAGTTGGACCTCCACAGCGTTCAAGAGTTGCAGGAAGGCGGAAACGATCGGCGCCACAGGCACCCGATTAAGGAGAGGCAATAGCCAATGTTTCGTGGACTTGCTACGGTCTGAAACGATCTGAGAGAGCAAGGTCCAGAATCGTGGATCGAGTACAGGGTTGAGTGCACTGATCTTTTTTAGAATTGAGAAAGAGCAAATAGTAAAACGCACGATGGATTTGCCTTGTCCTTGAGCAGTTTCGCGAGGATCCATTCTGCGAGGACTTCGCCCTTGTTGGGCATATACAACGACTCGTCGTCCCAGGCCGTGGAAGCAATCTGGATCTTGAGAGGTCCATCCACGCGAGGAGGGTCCGTGGGGGCCTTGAGGGCGTGGTACACTGCCTGAGAAGACATGACCCACCTCGTATGTGGCTGTGCGGTTGGTGTGATCGCCGTTGTGCTTCTCCCTGCCCAGTACGAGTCCAGTATGTTGGACACCTCGCCCAGCGCGACCCTGTGCGCAACGTACTTCTCGCAGTCTCGTAGGATATGTTCCCTCGCTCCCCGCACTGACAGTACACGCCTTTTCAAGGTACAAATTTTGCGTAGTACTTACCAATGAATGGGTCCTACATTGAACTTCCAGCCTCCCGTAAACCTCCTTCTTCGTCCCCGTGAAGTGGGCCTTTGGCTTCCACGCTGGCCCTCCCAGCTCCGCGTCGTATACCTCCGAGCCCATTGGTCCTATTCGGTTAAGCACTGCTCACCGCGGTAGTATCCCACAGCGGCGTCCCCCACATTCCGCTGTTTACCCTCTTTATCCTCGAGGAGCGATCACGCTCAGGTACTCGAGCAGCGTTGCGATCTCACTCACGTTCTGACTGTGCCTTGGCCGCGTCGGACTTTTCCATCCGAGCTTCGTTCGCATCGATGCGGACTCCATCCACGTAAATCGCGGGCAGTCTTTCTCCAACGACGCAGCCTCCTAGGGGTAGACTTTGTCTCCCAATGCAGGCCGTACGTCGACTTGGCCAACTGGAGGAGCCGCATTGTCGAAGGCGGCGTTTTACAGTTCCTGTTGACGCGCTTGTAGCAACGGAAGAGGCCGTCGCTGGCTCCCCTTCTCGCCAGTCGCTTGGAAGCTGTTGTACATACGACGCCAATATTGAATTCACCAAGTTCCCAGTCAAGGAGTTTACATCAACAAAAATGTTGGTTTCATTATTCGTACATCGGTAGTATATTTGAATGTCCCTCTTCGGCAGCCGCACCCCACATACCTGTCAAGCCACTATCAGCCCCACTCCATTCGAGACCAAATGCATTGAGATCAATATTCCACCCGTAGTGGTCCATTGAACTCTGGCTTGGGCTATGCTCCTGGACCCCATTTGATTTTTGTGCGTTTATCCCGCTGAGTGCCAGATGAGGTTCGGGTTCATACCTGCCCTCCAGAGCAGCAACGACACTTGTATACTCAGATGACGATTTAAGACAGCTGGCAACAGACTCGGCACGGTTTAGAGCAGGATCCGCAAGGTCCCAAAAATAATCACGCTTTGCCGCCTGCAGGGCACGCTGTAGGCGGGAAAGCATGGCGAGAGGCAGGCATTTCCGAGAGCTGGCTTGAATCGTAAAGCAAGTTCTTGGAGGCGATAAAGAGGCCGAGGCTAGGGTTGATGTGGCGAGACTGAGACGAATGAGCGAGGACGTCAGGGAGGACAATATATGTCCAACATCTAAATACCTTCAGAAGTCGAAGAAGGAGTGGTGGCAGATGAACGAACAGTTGAGCCAAAACCCATCAAATGCACGCCCGTCTAATTCGCAGACGTAGTCGACTGCTTCGGAGTACATTTCCAATGTCGCCGGGTCCGGTGTAAATCTGATGTCCATCAGAACAAATAGCCTCGGTCTGTACCAGACTCACGGACTGCCCAAGCCTATGCTCAGCTCGATGGAGATTCGTCGGAGCATGCAGCGGTAGCCCATGATGCACGTTAATAAAGAATCTTTTTTTGTTCAGCCCGTCCAAAGCTTGATAAAAGGTACCTACCAACGCCAGAGGATGAAGAGCTGCGTCCGGACTCATCCCTGCGTGCCTCTACGAGAAGCATCTGAGTGTCTTCTTCGATGGACTTTACTTTGGCCAGCCGCTCGGCCGGTACTAACGTGCTCGAAGCCAGCGTGCACACTTGGGATTGCAAGCGAGAGCAAAGGAGAGACAGACGACAGAGTAAAACAAAGCTGTGTGTGGAGCGTACGGTGTCCGAAGCATGAAGAGAGTTGGAGGTGTTAGCGAGGGCGATGTCTGGGCTCGGGATTGGAATTGACTGATTATCAGCTTGGATATGTGATGGTCGGGAATTCAGAAACGACATCCTGCGAAGAAAGTTAGGCAGTCTCGTCAGACGTAAATAAAGTATGAACCGACCATGCATCATGGATTCGAAGGGCCCACCACAGGCTGCGACGAAGGTCCTTCTCCCATGACGGAATATGCCAACTGGTGGGATCGATATGGAGGCCCAAAAGTTGCGCTTGAGCAATAGTCTACGAACTATTTGAGAAAGAGCGAAAGAAATCCAAAAAATAAGGGCGGCGCACACGAGCCAAAAGAACGTAGTTTGCCTCTGAGTCCAGTACCGGTCGGGCCGACAGATCGAGGAGAGCGGCTGAGATACTCGCAAGTCGGAGGGGATCTTGGCCCAAAACCTCCGCGCTGGCGTGCATGATGCTTCTGATAGATGTTATAGAGGACCGATAATGTCGACAGTGAGTGAGAGCAGCAAGGCATAGTTTTGAGTGAAGAAGAGAACCAAGGGGGCGCTCGTCCGGAGGGAGGAAAACGAGTGGAAAAGCGGGGTTCGACAGTCCGAGATAGATATCGAGCAAGGAGTCCTCGGATGGTGGTGGGTCGAGAAGGGACATACATGTTTTGAACACAGTCAGTTGTTGTTTTCCAGAATCTGTATTTGACCCTGCGGAGCATGGAATTACGTGCGACCACACTTTAAATGACACGACTGCCATACCATTCCGCTTCTTAGTGAATATAAGGTACTATACAAAATGTTATGCTGACAAGCGGAAAAAGTGTGCCTGCTTGCTTCACCTGAGGTTTTGAACGGTCACACGAAATTTGGCGTATGTGGGCTGTTTCCGAAAGTGGAGCATCTTCTGGCCCCGCTTGTCTAGTTCCTATTGGTAAAAGATCATCTAGAGAGCATTGTTAGATGGGTGCGCCGATTTAACTTTCCGTTACTGCGTGCCTGTAAGGAGGGTTGTGATGACATGGGGATCGAGGGATTTGCTGATGGAGAGGTCAAGCGAGATGGGCTCCGACTCCCCGATTCTAAGACGTTTTTCCTGGGCCGCAGCATAGCTCAACGCTTGGAGGGCGGCGGAACCTTCATCCGGACTTCGAGGACGTTTGACCTTTTTCGGATTCAAGGATTCGATAGTCAAGTGCGAAGATGTCGAAGCGATATTGATTATGGGAGAGGTCCGAGAGGTCGGTGGCTTGTTTTTTTTACGCTCCGGGGGAAGTTCATCGAACGTACATTGCTTGTTCATTTGCCTCGACAATCTATGGGTGCAGCCCTTTGCTACAATTGGTATTGAACTCACTGGCATTCAACACAAGGAGGCCTGGTACAGGTTATAAGGCATTGCATTTCTTGGCAGTAAAACCTCAACTTCATATAGATAGCGCAGCGACTTTTAGCTTTCCTCTAGAAATCAATCAGGCGGTCGCTTCCATGTAGCAATATCCGACGAACACATGCATCACAAGGTCGATTCTTGCGAGAGCGAAACGGGCGAGACAATTGAACCTAGACGCGCGTTACAAGGTCCTACATTACACCAGATCCAAAGCACACCTGGGTGGAACTAGAATCAGAGGGCGGCTGGGAGGTCCGCGACATCAATGCTTGTTCGCCAACCTTGACCGGCTCCTATTGGTGGTAGTACTGAAGGTAAGCGGGAAAGCGTTCACGTGACAACACACTTCTTTCCCCGACGCAACCCCGACGTTCATCATGCTGAAGCGTCTCCGCCCTGCCTCGCCCCCAGCGTCCATACCCAGCATTCCGCTTGTTTTGGATCCATCAGACTCTCATCGACACGAGTCAAAGCGACGCCGAATTCTTCCGCCGTCTCTGGACGGTCAATCGAGACGTTCCACTTTCCGCACAAACGACGATGGGGAAGACGACGACGACGACGACGAAATGAATTTATCCGATGCAAGCAACCCACCCGGTTGTGTTTCTGCTGTACACAATTCAGAATATGAATCCGCAAACAATTTTCTTCACGAGCTGCACGCGTCACACAGACACCGACTCATTTTTTCTCCGTCTTGGCAACCCCCTCTACATCCCGAAAGCCTTTCTGCCCTCCAGTACCAGGACAAAGTATACGTGGAACGGATACTTGACTATCCCCGGCTGGCTGATGAGAAGGATTCGAGTGGCACGCAGGATTTCGGAAGTGGATTACCGTTTGAAGAGGTCCAGAGTGTGAAAGAACGATATGAAGATACGAACAAGTTCCGTCGACTGTCTCTCTTTCTTTGAGGACCCCAATCTCATACCTTGCAGGCTCCTGGGATCCTTATTTCTCACCCGTAGAAAGCAGCTAGATCAACCTCAGAACAGCACGTAGTCTGTGCTGTAAGCATCATCTCGATATCGGCACGATTTGGTTTGCTAATTCTCGGCTTCTCTAGAATCATCCTCATGATCCCTTCAAATTCATCTCTGTCTCCTCCCGCATTTCTCCTGTTCTTCTCCTCGCATTTCACTCCATAGGATCCCTAGCAATATCATTATGAGCGTTCGCTCCTAACGCCCTTCTCCGTACGACCCTCCGTGTAACTGTACTCACAACGACCCATTGCCCCGAACGTTCATCGGCGGCAAGACAACACCAGTGGCTATGCATATGTATGGTATCCCGAACAAGCGGCTGAGCTCGCCGGGGTGGGTAGCTAGGTAGGTAGGTGTATTCCGGCGCGGTCACGTCAAGAAAAAGCCGGGGTCCGTGCTCCGTACATCACGTCCCGAATGTATGCTACGGATACTCTCAATTTTCAGTCGGTTGATGGTCTGAGTGACATCTCCCATGCCTTCACGGCATCTCACCATATGTGTGTCCGCGGCTACTGCATACAAACGTTAACAACAAAGCAGAGGGGCTTTTTCGTAAGTGGTAGCGAGATCGCGTCTACGGGCCTCCGCACGAAAGAGAGGAAAACAAAAACAAAAAGGCCTTTGGTGGAAGGCTATAGAGTAGCATAGAGTATAGAATGGAGCTCGCGAACAAAAAATCGAACAGCTGCCATGGGAGCAACGCGTCGGACGCACTATCTAATTACTTAAGTAAGTATTTAGGACGTGTCATGTGATCGCTCTTTCGTACCAACTTTGCGTTCAAGACAGCATGTGGCTCTCCCAGTGCTTGCGAACTGGGGCTAGCACATTGGGCCGACATGCACGCGCAGGCGACTCGTACCCATTGGCCAGACAGACGTTTTCACACTCGGCAACCGCACGAGCTCGTCGTACTATCCAGGAGATTCGACAGTCAAGATCAGCCCTTCCTCCCGACTACAAGAAACCTACGCCCGAGGAGCTACAAAAAATGCTTATCCGAGAAAGTGACCGTGCCTTTGGTCCTGATATTGTCGGGGATCCAACAGCCTATGTAAACCAGCTTGCAGACGATGTCTGGAGTGCGTTAACCTCAAATAAAATCCTTCTGCTTCGTTGATGAACAATAGAGAACATCTTGAAGGCTTCAGGGAATGATCCCCGGGTACTCGACGCCTGGCGTACGTTCCTTCAGTCAAGTTCAGACCGAGGTTACTGGACAATCACTCATTTTGCGACAGGAGAGGAAATAAAAACACGAGCTGCCAGGCAAGTTTTTGGGCCGACGATCGTTCAATTATACTAACAGTGTCGGCAGCCTTCAGAGTAATACAACATTTCTTCAACTCGAATTCAAACCCTGATATTCGTATATCCAGCGGCTAAGTCAGCACCCTCGAAGGCACCTCGTGGCAAACGGCGTTGAGCCTCATGGATAGTGAATAAATTCCACAGTCTCCATCGGAGAAGCACGTTCTGACATTGCGCGTCTTCATCAACAATGCAGATTTTTTGTACATACGGTCTGCCTGGGTACTTTCATAGTTGATTATAACCTTCCGTCCTGCGGATGATAGTAAATTACTCGGCGAGTACATCGACCTGGTCATTGCGTCTTCACGAGTGCGTCAATGTGCAAAGGTCTCAGCAGCAAACAAACTTTGGGTTGGATTTTATACATAATGCCCCGTTCAGTCTGTTGCGTTGGTGATATCCACCGGTTGCTGGAGTGCATCGCTCAGTTCCCGATTGAGCAAGTCCGACAAGGACTGGCCGTCCCTCGAATACACCCATGTATTGTTCATTTCCCGGTAATCATAGCGTTTAGGACCGCTTTATCGCCGGTGAGGCGATTCATTCCTCAAGATACAGTGAAAATCGCACCTGAATGGTGAAGACAGCCATATCTGTTTATTGGGTGGTTGCTTGTTTATCACATATGTACCCTTGTCACCCAGTTGGAGTGTAAGGACGCCACTCTGAGAAAAGCGGTGAGATAAATGTCACAGTACGCAGAAACACGTACATGGTATTCAACCTCGTATGCGGGGTTTCCAAGGCGGTCCAGCAGATTTTCCAAGACATGGAGAAGATTGTCCATCGTGGCGTCGGAATAAAGATTATATCGCTCGGTTGATAGTTCACTGCCGTTCACGAAGTTGAGTGGCCAGCGTTATACAGGAAAGAATTTGAACCTGGTGTTTATCTGCGGAGGGGGCGTGCTCAGACAACGGTAAGCACCGTGCAGTGTCAGGTGCTTCGTTGGTCGGTGAACTCGAAGACATTGCGTGGACGCGAGTCGCGTAAGAGATGCAAGCATGGTTTGTCCTAGTTAGGCTCGGCACATATCGCCGATAGAAAGCGCCTCGACTTGTGCACTTTCACTATTCCGAACCGATAATCTCACAAGTACTAGTCTCATACATACATTGCAGTGATCACTTCGTCTTTTCTCCCCCTTTCTCGTTCCACTCCAACCACGATCCCGTGTAATTAAGAATGCTATCAGTTTCAAAAGATTAGTTCATACACTTGACAAGTTCCAGTCCCAACCCGCACTTTGTATACCCATTCCGCTTGGCTACATCGCTCGCAGTAGTACTTCTCTTGCCGCTTCTGCAGTAGAATGTGACCTCCTGCGATTTTTTGGGTTTGTCGAATCCGTGCTTGGCCTTGAATGCGTCCGGGTGAAGGTGCAGGGAGTTTGAAAGGACAGATAGTGGAAGATTAACAGCGGAGGGAATCATTCCTTGGATGACTTCGTCCGGCTCACGAACGTCTATCAAATACGAGTTCTAAGGGACATCAGAATACCGAGGACGGACAAGCGCGCCTGCAACACTTGCCGGACTGGGACTCCGGGTTTTGGGAAGCAACTCTTCATAGGTTACCACTTTCGCATCCCAATCCCTTTGGAGGTCGTCCGAAACTTCCCGGGCAGCCTTGAACGCGGCCGCGTGTTTGTCTGGCTCTGGCGGCGATGTATTTGATTCGTATCGTCGTATACTGCGCGGTAAAGATGCAAGTCTCGGAACCTGCGGTCGGAAAGCCCGTACACCAACACGTATGGCAGTAATTCGCAGCATTTTGACCACCAGGAAGTCGTTTAAGTTGCTCAGAATCTCACTGACTGAGTCATCCAGCCAACACGATCACGTGACTTCACCAAATGAAATGGTGTCACTGTTTCGACAAATTCGACTTGAAATTTTGCCCACTCCTATGACTTCCCGTCAGTAACCAGGAACGAGATATTCGTTGATGCACACCGAATTCAACATCTCCTATGTGTACGTTTGGTTCGGATCTGGGGCGAAATAATACAACATCAAACACCATCACCCATCAAAAGAAAAATTTAACAGTTGCCATCTGGGGCTGTTGAAAAAAACTTTTTTTCTTTGCCGATCTCGAGTAGTTAAATAGAATGGGACCCTACTCGATCTTCAGGTTCCCTGCTCTTTCAATATGCTGGCCTCTACCTTGATGTTTGCGGGCTTGATCGCTCTCGCTAATGCCCACTTCCAATTGGAGTTCCCTATTCCCCGGGGTCCCTTTGTGGAAGACAATGAACCGACCTTTTGCGGTACGTTGCATACCATGTTAAAATATTAGTGCTCATGTTTCCTTCTAGACGGCTATACCAACGTAACGCCCAATAGGACTATATTTCCTCTGACGGGGGGATTCTTCACCCTTAACTCTGAGCACCCTTCCTGGACAGGTTTGTTCATCCTTTTGCAGTCTTGTATCGTTTGAACTGATGGCTTCTCACTAGCCTTCGTGACTCTTTCTACGACCCAGAACTCCACTAACTTCCAAGACTTTTCGAGCATCACACCTTTCCTGCAAGCTTCGGGGGAGGGGAAGTTCTGCTTGCCGCTTGATTTTTCGAAAACCAACGCGACTGGCCTCACCGATGGACAAAATATCACCTTGGAAGTGAGTCAACTACGTACCTCGCATTTCTATCACTTACTGATGATTTGCCAAGTTTGTTTACGACGGCGGAGACGGCGAACTGTTCCAGGTATGTCCTAGAATCACTCGATTGTACTCGTTTTGATGGCGCCTTGTAAAGTGTGCCGACTTGACACTGTCCAGCACTGCGAAAATTTCCTCTGATATTAGCTGCCAAAACGGTACCTCCACTACCTCTGCATCCGGGACCGGAGCTTCTGCCACATCGCCGGCTGGCTCTTCGACGGCTTCGAGCAAACCCTCCTCGGCGCTCGACCTGCGATTCCACGGTGAATACTTGGCGGTAGTATTGGCTTTGTTTGTCGGTTTCGCGGCAGTTCTTGTCTAAAACCTGTAAAGCTGGGTGTGGTTGGCAATAAAACTGGAGGTTTTTGTTTGTCTGTTGTTTTTTGCCTTTCTGAGCGACAGGCGTGAGTTATTCTTGTTTGGATGTTAGGCAATATCACATGTAATCAACCTACCCGATGACCTGGAAACTTGACGACTGCGGTCAGTATAGAGCATGAGCATTGTGCAATCCTGCTGCCTGCCTGTCCTACCTGCCTACCCTGAAGAAAAGGACATCAAATTGTGGTCGACAGGAGTCTGGCACGGTGAAACAACAGCACTCGTAGCCGGGCCGGCTCTGGCATACGAAATGACCGTCGTTCGTGGATGATCGGCCATCATCAGTCGATTGACTAATCCAGTATGACGTGGACGGATAAGAATCCCGTTTTGCCCAGCCGCAGCTGCCGGCGGCCGCTACTGGTGCGGAGCCGACCTCATCGGGGCCCTCCTCCCCTCTGCAATTGAAAAGAAAATTCAAATCGCCAGCATGGGGCGTTTGTCGTTTTGAACTCCTGTTCACCGTTCAGTACTTTCAGTGTTTACCCGGTTTCGTCCGAGTTCGATCAAATATCAAGTTTCGGTGGCATAGTGGCAGTGTCCATATATAAAGACCGAGCAAGAGACAGAGCGCCAACGTCAACTCGGCACTTGATACCCTCCTTCAACAATACCCAATGTTGTTCAACTTCCGCAGGAAAGAGGTCCCATGGGAAGTCGTCGATAGCAAAGCCATCGAGCCCGTCTCAAATTATTACGATGAAAACAAAGGTGCGAGCCCCTCTGCGTGTCCTTCTTCACAGTGCTAACCGAACGCGTAGACCTTGATATCGTATCCGTGGGCGAGGCCGACACGTGTGGAACATACGTTTTCCACGTCGAACAGCTCAAGAACGTTTCCGATCTGCGAAATGCGGTCGTCTTCGCACGCCAGCAGCTCCTGCAAACGGTTGCAAAAAGGGGATTCAATGTTCTGTTGTCAGAAAGGTAACATTCTTTCTTGCGTTGCATTCTCCGATGCCAAATGACTTGTTGACAGCTGGAATCTGACCGTTTATCGGCGAGGAAAACGCCACCGCATACAAGTCGAATATTCTGGACGTCGTATGTCGCTAAATATATCCTTGTTCGACTTGTGGAACTAATATCCATCCAGCTGCACGTGTAGTCGGTGAAATACCAACCTTACGGCCACCACCGTTTATGCAGGTCTTGCAGGATTTTCTCTGACTGATGAGTTTGCGATAAAAATTCGTAATCTTGTATCATTACCTTGACATAATGTGTACGAATAAATAAATCATCTTGCTCGCCGCCTTCATTGAGATTTTTCTATTTTGCTTGACGGCCGGAGACTATATCCGGTCCATGACTGCATCCCGTTAGAAAACCGACGAATGTGGTCATCCAAACGCTCACCTCGTCATAAATGCTGATTTGTTTAACATCCAGCAATTGCAATCCCAACCATAGGACAGCGGCGGTCATTCCGCTTCCACAGCTTGCAATCACTGGCATAGTACCGTTGAATACAGAGTTGGCTCGATCGACACCTATAGCTTGGACAACGGCAGAGCGTATTTGGTCCTGAGGGAGGAACGTAGTGTATTGGGTTCCATTTTCCGTTACGTTGTTTTGCAGAAACGCGTTAAAGGGTAAAGACAACGAATTGGGAATATGCCCAGAAGAAAGTCCAGGTCGAGGTTCAGGATCAGTTCCCAAATATCTGGTCGAATATCACCCAAGGCTCGTTGGAGCAGTGCGGAGGGAAACCCACCGCCCACGCGACCGTGCGTCCAATACAAGCTCTGCGCCCGGCGTCTGAGAAGGAACCAAAGCAGAATTGGACACCATCTGCTCGTAACCTGATCAAATTCGGTGAGACACGAGTGATGAAAATGGCAGGTCGCCGCACTTCTAATTGCTCTGGCATCCAGGGTTGGAATGGGATATTTGACGTCTGGAGTGCTGACCTCACGGGGCTCGCTGTTATCGAGGGGAAAGCCCTCTACCTCCCATCGTGGTAGGCCGCCATCTAGGATGGCAGAATTCCGGTGGCCAAAGGATTGAAACATGAAGAGGGCGCGAGGTGAAGAAAAGACTGACTCCATAAATTCACGATCGAGAAAACGAAACACCCGCTCACCTCCATGGGCGTCGTACATCACAACACGCGTCGAGGGTCTGATCCCAAACTTTTCTGTAGCCTTGTTTGAACCTTGAATCAACGAGAGGACAAGAACTAGATACCGCAAGCTCGCGCAAAAAAATGTTCGCTGGGCATCATGTGTCTAAACATATGGTAAGGCTGTACCTTTCATGCAAGAGGAAGGGATGCCGACTTCAATCCCAGTTCATGGGAACTCGCGACTTGATCCAAGTCCAAAAATTTCGATCCTGGAATACGTTTTGCTCTAAATTCGGCTTGCGCAATACGAGATGAATTCGGCATAAACCAGGTCGAGTCCAAGATTACGGTCTTTGCTGCCTCGGACCGCAAGAGTTGATTCAAACGAGTCGGCGATAGCAGCATTGAATAAATCTTGGAGGAAGTGTGCCCAAACACGGCAATACACCTCAAACCTTACCCGTCACCAGATGCCGTCTGATCAAAGCACCTGGTTAATCGCGGTGCCCCAGGATGGAGACTCGGAGGGCCTATTCCAGGAAATCTCGCCCAAGCTATCCCAGCAATCCAAGTCAAACCTGGTGGCCCAGTTGACAATTCCGACCTTTAAGGTCTGTGCTTCGGCTAGATCATTTGAGTTAGTGCCGACCATATCACAGACAGGCACCTTGGATGGTCTCATATCCCTCTCAGAGGATCTTCCAAAGCAGGAGACCTTCTTCACAAACACTGTGGCAAAAACCGTGGACACTCTGCGGAATTTGTTGAACAACGACCCCTCTAAGCTCAACCAACATATCCTTGTTAATGAACAGACTGTCGACGAGTATATTATGAAGGACTGGAAATGGAATGATGGACGTTATGGCGTGCAGAAAGGACTGCGGGATATCGTAGATGCCTTGAACAAGGTAAATATCTCTTGTTTTCTTGGTTGTGGAACGCTTACAATGCTCTTCAAGGAAATGACTTCGATTGACAACGCTATGAAAGCCAAACTTGCTAATTACAACCTAGTCAAGGGCTCTCTGGTGCAAATGCAACGCAAGAAAACGTGCGATCCTCCCTGAATCGATGCATGAGAGTACTAACACTTTCTTTTCCAAGGGGAAATCTCTCTTTACGTTCCCTTGTAGATGTCGTTTCCAAGGACGACTTCGTTCAGGACTCTGAGTATCTCGAAACACTGCT